>JACN01013298.1:0-13552 GCA_000787155.1 Scartelaos histophorus | reverse complement strand
CACCAGGGGGCACAGGGGCACAGGGGCACCGGGGCACCGGGGGCCCTGGGGCACAGAGCAGAGCTGCCATCTTTGTGAGGAGCTGATGCTCAGGGGGAACAGTCACTGCCCGACGAGGGAAAAACACAGAAACTGACACCTGAGAAAAAAAGAGTGTAAAGTTTAGGTGTCGTCCCCGGTGAGTCAGAGGTTCCTTCATGAGAAGTGAGTTTATGTGTTGATGTTGTGACACAGTTGGAGAGTTTTTCTACTTCAGGAATGAAATAAGCCATGAATAAATAAATATGATGTGATAATATTTATCAGTCAAACCAGTGTCTCTAAATTGACCTTTGACTTGTGATAAGATAAAAACAGAAAACTGGGTCGTCTGCAAAACATATTTGGGGAGAACTTTTACTGTCAAAAACATGAAGTATTCTAGTTGATGTCTTGAACAAGAAATTGTGAACGTTTCAGTTCAGTATTTTGTCCCATTTTAGAATTACAGAACAAAACATGTTACAATATCAGAGACTCCAGTTCATCGCTGATCACTGATCCTGCAAAGATCTCTCAACAAGACCGAGTTCTGTCATAAACTTTGTCACCAAATAGAACCGGTGATATGAAAGTGTTTTTGGTGTGAACTTAATTTTGATAAAATGCACATTTGCAGAGTTTTGTTTTTTCTCTGTCGGGCGGCGGCTGCATGTGAAACACTCACAGAGCCTGAAACTGTTTCCCCAAAGAGGAATCGAGCTTCTCCGGTAAAGGTTACAGATTTCTGTTATCATGGTCTGACTCCAAGAAGAATGTGGCAAAACTATGATGTTAATTCATGTTCATAAACTAACTGCACCTGCAGTGGCCTCTCGGTCAGTGCCTCACCTCCGCTCTCCACTCGGCAGCAAACAGGGATAGTTTGTTTCTAGCCCATCTACATACTCGTTTTATACATTTGTTATTATAACTGTGGTAAATCTATCGACTTCTTCTGTTACTTAAACTGAAGTTTGGAAAACAGAAGCAGACAGTAAAGATTTATTCATTTGACTAAAATTAGTTTTCTTTTTCTTTAGTGTTACAGAGTGTAAGTGGCTTTAACATTGAACCTGTAGCTTGGAAATATTTCAGCCACCGTGCAGCAGGGTTTGGACACAAGGTGATTCAGAAAACAAATAGGTAAGTGAGCGGAATGTGCTTGTGTGAAAAGAAAACCACTGGTGAATGTGTCTGGTTCATCCGTTTGTGTCTTCACAGTTTGCTGGTCAGTGCTCCTCTGCAGCAGGATTCACAGCAGAGTCGAGGACAGATATACGAGTGTTTAACTACGAGGAGCAACTGCAGGAAAATCCAACTTAAATGTTTGTGAACCAGTTATTTGATCACATTTCACTCTTCACAAAGCCCTGAGCTGTTCTTTAATACTGTCTCCACATTTTGCACAGTGCCGGATTATGCACAGAACTCCTCTCTTGGACTGGCAATGGCATTTAACCCCAGCAATGAAAACGCTCTGGTAAATGACTGAAGCCGCGCTCTTTTGGCTTTATTAAGTGATCGAGGTCCATTGTTAAAATGGTACAGTTCAGATTATTCGATCATCTTCCCAGGGCAGCAAATGGAAAAACACAGTAATGTGTAGGTTTGGATGAGTTCATTTTAGACAGAAGTTACAAAAGCTTCTCGACTTGTTGAACTTCCTCTTAGTTGCATCACATTCCATTTATAGTTTGATGGCTCTTAAACTATATAAAGATTTAAATATTAAACTATGAATACTAATGATAAAGTCGTCTGTGATCAGGTTTGTGGGCCAACCATCCCAAAGGACTGCAGAAGCATCACCATGTACAACGGTCTGTGCCTAGAGATCGATCAAAGTAACGGTCTCAGAAGAGCCACGCCTTCATCTGCTGCTGGTACAGAGACTTAAAAAACCCTGTGGAGCTCAACAGTGACCTGCCCCTCAAATACCTCTCCCATTCATTTTTCCCATTGACTTTTGAGAGTTTGAAACCTTGTTCAGGGCTAATCAGCAATATGGCAACTAATGACTCCAACATGTGGAATTTTATTTTAAAAATCTGAAACTTTATAAACTTTATGAAAAAAACAGCAGTTTGATGTTATAAATGTGCTTTCTGGACTTAAAACAACCATGCTATGGATTTTAGGTAGTTTCCATGAAGCTGGTTAGCCTTCGTGATGTCTTGATGAATTTTTCCAAACGTCTATGGGAAAAAAATCAATCGATCAAACTTTATTTATAGAATTTTTCCATACAAAAATGTAGCACAAAGAGCTATACAGTGATTAAAAAACAACAACAGTGAACAAACAATCCCACATTTCATTCCATCCACCCACAAAGCTAAGCTAAGCTAAACAGGTAGCTCTTAGCTAACTTTATATTATACTATCATGAATCTGAAAACTATGCACACAACAAAACAACAAAAACACAGAACAGATAAAATGACAAAACTAGTGAAGGTGCAGAGAAGGTTACTGGAGGAGAGCGCCCCCTTCTGCTCCAAACCCTCCAGGACGATTTGAAACTAAAGAAACGAAGGCCGGCGCTGGCTGCGAGAGGCCGATACATAAGAACCAGGAACCAGTGTGAAGTTGGACGTGGGCGGGACTGTTGAGCTCTATATGTGATTCAGGTGCGACTACGACTGTACAGGGTATGAATTATTAAACTTTTATTTTTGTTTGAACAGATTGCCCGAGCCAACCAGTAGACATCGCATTTCTCTTAGACGGTTCAGGCAGTGTAGATTCAAAAGATTTCTCAAAAATGAAGGACTTTGTCATCAGTGTCATCAGCTCATTTCTCGGAAAAGATTCCAAGGTGGGATAAGTCATTATTACAGGTTGTGTTCAAGTGACTGTTTGTGACTGTTTGTGTTTATGTTTTTTATTGGGTCAATCCATATTACAGAAAAACTGTTTACATTTCAGTGTCTTAGCTTCAAAAAGTCAGTTAAAAGGATAAGATTAATATAGCAAGTTTTTGGAGACAATCTTAAACAAATAATGATGAAGGATACTACATGGTGGATTTAAAATCTGGAGAATTCTTTCAAAAACAGTGAATCCCACAAGGATATAAAGGCCCTTGTCTTCCTTCTGAAATGTGTGTTGATTTTATTGCACGTAATTGTTGTTGTTTTTTTTCTCCTTTTTTTCAGTTTGCCATCATACAGTTTTCAAGTCGTGTTCAAATTAGTTTTTATTTCAACACTTTTCAAATTGGTTGGAACTGGCAGTCACAAATAAATAATATACAACAACTGGTCCAAGCCACTTATACAGCTAAAGCAATCAGGACAGTTGTGTAAGTAACTCTGGTTCATACAAGTTTCTGCTACATTATAAATTGTGATTATACACATATGAAATCTAATCAAATTCTTTCAGAAACGATGTCTTCTCATCATCAAGTGGTAATCGGCCGAATGCAAATAATGTTTTGATTGTCATTACTGATGGAGAGTCCAATGACGCATATAACTTACCAAATGCTATAGAAGCGGCAAAAAGAAAAAACATTATTAGATTTGCGATTGGGGTAAGATATGAAGCTTAAAGGGACAGTTTTTTGACATGAATCTGTACGTCGTCCCCGTCACAGTGTGGGGTATAAACACCGACTCACCCCCGACAGCCCCGGGACACGAGTTCTGGCCCGGTTTTGGTGCTGGTGAAAGTAGTTCCGGCGAGTTGTCTGGGCTCACGAAAATAAAGCGTTTTTCATTTTACATTTGCATCACAAAACCGTCGTACACAAAAAAGTCAAACCTCATAATCGTTTGGCAGTATTTTCTCTATGTTCGTGTCACTGCACCTGTCGCCAGGTGAAGTCGCTCCTGTTTCACTCTGTTTACGGCTCAGAAAGTTAACGGCAAAATGTCCGACTATGACACCGAGAACTTAGATTATTATTCATTCAGCTCTTTCGTTAGCTCTCACATTAGCTCCCTCACGTCGTGGCGCCATCGGTCTGAGCGCGTAAACACTGCCAAACAACTGAAGAATGTTGGTGATTTGTGCGCGGCTGTTCGCTAGCGGCAGCGCAGTGATACGAACGGAGAGAAAATAGAGCCATGCAAATTTAGGGGTCTGACTTTTTCATCCACACGGTTTTGTGACGCAAATGTTTCACTCTTTTGAACACATTTTGTTTTGAGAAGAAAGACACTTTTTGCAACAACATTTTTGCGTCCCCAGCCAACTTGACGGAACTACTTTCACCAGCACCAAAACCGGGCCAGAACTCGTGTTCCGGGGCCGTCGGGGGAAAGTCAGTGTTTATGCTCCACACTGTGACGGGGACGACGTACAGATTCATGTCAAAAAACACATCCCTTTAATTTAAAAATCTTTAAAAAGATAAATAAATAAATTAAATGTAGTTTGACTCATCATCTCACTTTGTCAAACTTGTAGGTTGGAAATGCATTTAATAATCAACGCGCAAAAAACGAGCTTAGAGATATTGCATCAACCGCAGACCATGTTTTTCAAGTTGAAGGATTTAGTGCTCTTGATAAAATTAAAGAGACTCTGCAGGAAAAAATCTTCTCTATTGAAGGTAACTATATATTCAATGCTTTTCACAATCACAACTTTGTACGTTTGTTTCTCCTGTGAAAGATTTAAACCATTTTACTTAGGAACAAAAACAGGAGGGGAGACTTTGAAAATGGAAATGTCCCAGTTGGGTTTTGGTGCAGCCTTTGTTAGCGGGGTAAAAGTCCATTTTTTAGTGAGTGTAAAGACTTTAACATCTCTTTTAAATACAAGTGTTTTATCTTGTTTAGGGATTTCAAATAACAGCTGTCGGTGCTAATGAGTGGAAAGGGGGACTACAGGAGTTCACTCGCTCTGGGACCAGAGTCTATGAGCCCAAAGACATTGACAACGACAGTTACCTTGGTAAGTGCCTGGTCATCTTGGTGAAATATTCAAGCAACACTTGATGGAAATAAATCCTGTGACGCTGCAGAAGCTCATGGAAACGATGCCTCAGAGAATGCCATAACCAAAGCTAAAGACGTCCAGATGACCAAGATCCAATGTCGCGTTCATTTTTCACCAAGATCTTGCACTGGTGATGGTCGAGTCTGAGCGCTGAGCAAAGCTTCTCCAGCACATCACAAAGATTCTCCATGGAACTAAAGAGAAACTCTGGAATTTTGGACACAGGGCCTCATTTCCTCGTGAGCCAGAGTGTTGCAGATGTGTGGAGTCAAATATTCCATCCAGTCCTTGCGTTTTCCAGAGGTCGCTGGTGCTAGGCTAGCGCATGTGCATGGGTTTTGTTAGCCTGATACTAAAAACAGTCTCACCCACTCCACAAAACACCCGAGACCCTATTACTACGCTAGACTGTTGATGTGAATGTCTGTGTTGATTGAATAACTTTAGAAGTAAAACTAAACTTGGATTTGAAGGATTTAAATCTGAGCAGCAGCAGCGAGTTGTACTTCCTGATAGCGGCGGGACGATATCTGAGAAAATAGTCCCTCAAAATGTAACGATTCACGTGATGCAAAGTTAGTTTTACTTTTAAAATGATTCTGCCGACACAGACATTCACATGGACAGTCTGGATTTATAACGGTTTTGCCTCGTGTGTTTTCTGGAGTGAGTAAGACAGTTTTTAGCTGCGTGTTAACAAAACCCATTGACGTGCGCTAGCCTAGCACCAGCGACCTCTGCAAATACAAGAATTGGATGGATAATTTTAAAAAGTGACTCCACGCGTCTACAACACTCACGACTCACGAGTAAAGTTCTGGACTCTGTGGTGGCCAACGAATCTTGGCATTGTCATTTTGGAATATGCCATCGGGGAAGAACAATTCCACAAACATTTGAATAACCTGGTCATTCAGTATTTTCAGGGAATCAGCTCCCCTTATTCTTTGAGCACAAACTGTTGCTGAACCTCCACCTAAACAACTGCACCAACCCCAGACCAGAGCTCTGAGTTAAATCCAATTTTTTTGGGCCGGGAAATGCATTTTGAAAATGTTGAAAGTTGCAAATGTGTGTGTAATTTCTGCTACGTTTGTGTCGCAGGTTATTCCATAGCTATTGCAGACACTGTGGCCGGGACATTTACCGCTCTGGGTGCACCGCGGTATAAACACAGGGGCATTGTGATGTACATTCGGGGCGTTTCCGCTCGGCAGAGGATCGATCCGGAGCGTTGGCGGGTGCGTAGTCACTGCTGACACTGAAAGAAGACCAGCGACCACCTACTAACCCGCCGCTGTCACTGTTGTTGCTGCAGCTGCAGCAGAGCGGCGAATATTTCGGGGCGGAGATTTGTACCATGGACGTCAACGGTGACGACTTCACTGACCTGCTCCTGATATCGTCACCAATGTACACAGAGAGAGACAGGGAAGGGAGAGTCTATGTCTGTGACGTAATGGATTTGGTAAAAGATGATCAATGTTCTTAAAAAGCAGAGCATTTTTTTATTATTTAGTTGTTGTTGTTTCTTTATTAGAGTGTGGATTGTCACTTTGAATCTCCGTTAATCCTGAGGGGGGAGCCAGGAAAAGGAAGGTTTGGATCCTCTCTGGCTGTACTCCCGGATGTCAACTCGGATAGACTGGCTGACTTAGCTGTGGGAGCCCCTTTGGAAAACGGTGGCCAAGGCGCTATTTATATTTACCACGGCTCCGGGTTTAGGAAGATTAATCCCACTTATTCACAGGTGAGAGAAAAATCCAAGGTTTGTTTGAGCTTTCTGTTTATTGTTATCACTGGTTTGCACATTTCCTCTTACTTGGCTCCACATGCGATCACTGGGATGTAGTCAGTATAATGTTAGGGTGATCTTTTTGTTTGTCAATGTTCGAGGCCCTGATTTTCTCTATAATCTTTGTTCATTTGATTTGAAAACCAAACTTCTAACCCTAAGAAATTGTAGCTCAGTAAAACCATTTCAACAGTATTTTCCTTTTGCTAGAGAATTGCTGCCTCTGAAGTAAAGCCCGGTTTGACTTTCTTCGGCATGTCCATCAGTCCAACGTCACTGGACCAAAGTGCCGATGGTCTGCCAGACTTGATGGTGGGTTCCAAAGGGACTGTTCTGCTTCTCAGGTGAGTGCGACCGCTTCCTCTATAGCACGCTGTTCAAATACGAGTGAATGCTGAAGGTGCAAGGCTGAGAACTGGACCTAGACCGGGGATGGGCAAACTCGCGGGCCACAAATTGCTCTAAAATTTGATGGAAGGGCCGGACCAAGAGCAGATGGATGATTTTGTTAATCCACCTCAAAGAGAAAGATAATAGCATGGGATATGTAGAAAACGTGTGCTTTAATTCAACTGAAAATCATAACAAATCCTTTCAAACTAAATACCTGTCTTTGCCGTGGTGTTTACTATTTATTGAAATCACTCTTAAAACACTGACGCTTTTTAAAATTATTTCTATTTTAGAGCACTCAAACTTCTGTTAACCTTCTGGGTATTATCATCATCACTCTTTTTGAAATAAATGTATTTTTTTCAATACCAAAACTCAACTTTCAGTTTGGCAGTCCCTGACCCAGACCCAAATCGACCACCCAAATCTAGTCCAAAAGGAAACACCACTTTGTCTTATATTGTCTGTCAAAATAGTTTTCAATTTTCAGTTCTTGGATCGAAGGGACCATCTGAATGCACAATACAATGAATATTTCTGTCATGTAATTTATCCCAGAACTGAAGAAACAGCTTGGATGAGGTTCAAAACGCACTGAACCAAAATAAACTTTTGTCCAGTTGACAAATTGAATTTCCCCTTTTGTCGTTGCTATAATGTGCTTCACCCGTGTGATATTCCCTTATGTTAATCTGCACACATACATTTGGCTGTGTTAACCTTTTTTCTTTGTTTACTGTGCCCCAGGTCCAAACCAATTGTAAAAGTAGATGCCACAATTTCCTTCACGCCGCCGCTGATCCCAACTCAGAATAATGACTGTTCTAGACCTCTAGACGCTTCTGCTTCTGTCTGCTTCACTATGTCCAAAGTCACAAAACTAGATCAAGGTATTTCTTAAAGTTTCTGTCATTCTCCTTTCACTATTTATTGGATATATGTGTTTCAGCTGAGGCAAGAATCAGTTATACTTTTACTTTGGATGCCACACGTATTGTCCCAAATAATCGAGCCTTCATCGGTGAGAAAAAACCAGACACAACCGGAGACATCACTGTTAGACTGAACCGTCAGGCATGTGCTCGTATAAGCTTCTTTATACAGGTAACAAATGTTGATTGATGTAACCGTGGATTTGAATGTGTTGTTTTATTAATATCAGTGCACTTTACTTACAGTCATGTCCTGAAGATGCTCTCAATCCTCTTTACAATGAGTTGCATTTCACATTTGAAAGTTTGGCTTCTCCACCAAACCTCAAACCAAGTCTCTCTGAAAAGTCCCTCACAAAAGTCAACAAGGATGTAAGGGAACAGCGAGATGAAATATTACAGTTTTTTCTCCATCGGTTTGGCTCGTTTCTTGAAACAGAAACGACATTCTCAAAACAACACGGACAAATCCCCAAACCTCCCGCGGTCGTCCACAACAGAATCACATTTCTCGGCGACTTTATCGAATTGCAAATGTCTCGAGTGTCAATGGGGCCACATTTGTTCATTCGTCTCACTGATCTAAACTGATGAGTCGATTCTCAGTCCAATGGTCGTTCTCTCCAAAACACGTGGGCGTGATTTCACTGTCAGAGTCGTCATCTGCACAATCACCTGTTCAAGTCTCAAAAAGAGTTAAGAACCTAAAACCATAAACACTATGTATGAACCATGTATTTTGGAACATGAAAGTTAATGACAGAACTCGGCTAACAAAGGCGGAGTTTTATTTATATATTTATTTTAATGAATTTAGTTTTGCCATGTGGGTGTTTTGGGCTTTTGCAGGTGATCCATGGTTTTGTGCTGAACCATCCAGGTTATTTTGATAAAAGCACGAAGTGAACGCAAATGTGCCAAAGCAACTGAGAAGGATCTCAGTCATTTTGATGGTTCTGACTCTTTATATGGGAAAAGATTCTAGTTTTGAAGCTCGTGTGAAGAGTTTTGGGAGAGATCTGAGTTTTTCCTCATGAGCTGGAATGTTGTGCAGAACTGACTGTTTGGACAAATGATCTTATAGTTTTAAGAATGTCATTGCTGTTTCAAGAGTGCAGAACTGACTGTTTGGACAAATGATCTTACAGTTTTAAGAATGTCATTGCTGTTTCAAGAAATGAGCCAAAGCAACAGAGAAAAACTGTAATTTACTAACCCTAACCTATATTTAATCCAAATATTTGTGTTTTAGTTGGGGTTTGAGATCAACTGTGGGTCGGATGATAAGTGTGTTGACAGACTCAATGTGGACTTTAACTTCACCAGGTCTACAGTTTTTATCTCATCGTTTTTTCACAGACACAAACGTTTTTTAAGTTTTTAAGATACTTAATCACCGTTTGGACTTTGCAGATCTTCGGTGGTCCGCGTAGGCATCGATGATTTGCTCGACGTGACAGTGTCTTTAGAAAACACAGAGGAAAATTCCTACGATACAAGAGTCATCCTGACGTATCCTTCAGGACTTTCCTACCGAAGGTTCACTGGACTTCAAGTAAGAAGTTTGCCCGATCAACTTTTGTTGCCAACTGCTTTCTTATTCCTTGTCATGTTTCTTTAAGGGGAGAATTGACTGTAACTCAGTGGACAGCGAAGACAGTTTGATTCGAGGACGGACCGAATGCTTTATTGATAAGCCTATTTTTAAAAGCAATGCAAAGGTTCGTTCTTTTTTGTTGTTGTTGGGTTTTTTTTAAGGCTTTCTCGTGAAACATGTGCCATCAGTTGCCTCTGGTATTGTTCTAGGCCTTTTTTGTCGTATCTTATGGCTTCAACACCAACAGCCAACTCGACAGGAGGATTCTTGTCACTGCAAACGCAACCAGGTGCCATTCCTTGCTGTATCACCTTGAACAAAAAAATATCACTTATCATTTGTTTTCTTTGTTTTAAGTGGCAATGCAGATTCTTCCAAACTGTCCCAGCGATACAGAGAGAGAGAGATTGATGTTAAATACCTAATTTCAGTGACAATTGGAAGGTACATTTAGCAAAAAATGCCTATTGCACACACACTGTAGATGTTAAGTTATTGTGCAGATTTTTTTCTCACATAAAACCTCTTCAGTTCACACAGCTACACCAATTTTACGTTTGGTATTGACAATCTACAGAAGCCAGTCAACCAGTCGATTAAAGTAAAGTACAGTGGCTTGTGATATTCGTGTATGTCTTTTGTATTTTTATAATATTAAGTGTTCTTTTTGCAGGTTACAAATGAGGTCAGAGCTTTGAATTTCTCTGTGGTGATTCGTGTTCCTCTAAAGCTTGGCAAGAAGGACATCTGGGTAAACTCGGACTCTTTGCAGGTAAAAGGAAAATCCACCGGTTTTCTAAGGTAGAAAAGGTTTCGTGGGACCTTTCCGCTCTCAACCAAAAGCCATTTCCACTTTGATGGAATTTGGTTTGAGGTTTCTGGACAAATGTGGGATTACACATCACACTTCTTATATAGTTTAGTTTTTTTAATTCATTTTTAGACCAAAACATTTTACATGAACAAATGACCACATTAACTTAACCAAAAAAACAAAACAAAAAAAGCAAATTCACAGAAACAGAAAAAATGGGTAGAAGAGATGGATATGGATATGATATTCAAAGAAGGTCCCCATAAGTTCACAAAGTCTTTTCGTTTTCCCTTTGCCATGAATGTCAATCTTTCGACTCCGATACGTTCTGAAAGTTCCTTAATCCATTTTTTTTGTTGAAGGGCTTCAGTGTTTTTCCAATGCAAAGCGACGGCTCTTCTAGCGTCTAATAGTTCAAAGACCAGTAACTGTGTTTGTTTGGGTTTTTTGTAATAAACCTTCCTGATCTATTCCCAATGTACAGTTTTGCACACAGGAATCTTTACATTAGTACATAGCCACTTCTTATAGAGTTAATTTTGGGGTCGTATAGTGGGTCATCTACTGAAACTGTTCCCTTAACAGACCTTTTTCACAACACCCGGAAGTGCCGAGAAGTAGCGTAAACCTCACTTCCGGTTAATGCTTTTCTACGGCAAAATATCTGTGGAAATGTCTCGTGTATTTTCCCGCAGCGTCATAAATAAATCCAACAAGGTCCACAAAGAACATATTCTGTCCATGAAGAATTTATCCACAAGTAACAAGGTAAAAAAGACGAAAAACGTAAAGGCGAACGACGACGAGCAGTAGTGAGCGAAACTAACGTGATGGTCATGAGTAAAACATAAGAAATAAGCAATTCATTAATAAGTCACTTGTTCACTCGGACTGATATCGGGGTGGACAGATGTTCACAGATAGTCTCCTGCATTTAAACTGCACAAACCTACATCACAAAATCAATTTTTAATTTTAATTTTAGAGTCAATCTGATTGAACAAGTTACTCATGTTTATCCATTAGCGTCACGTTAGTTTCGCTCACTACCGCTCGAGTAAATTTTTTTAGGTTTACTTGTTACTTTTACTTGAGTAATTTTCTTTATAAGTAACTGTACTCTTACTTGAGTACATTTTGACTACTCTACCCACCTCTGGTGATGGGGCAGATTTATGAAGCTGCCGGAGAACGCGCGAGACGTTTCCACAGATATTTTTGCCGTAGAAAAGTATGAACCGGAAGTGACGTTTACGCTACGTCGCGGCATCTCCGGGCGTTGTGAAAAACTCGATAAACATAATGAGATTTTGATTTAGTAGAAGTACACGCATTCTTTTGTTTTTCTCTTGAATTTAATATTATTTCATTTGTTTATTTTTTTTCCAAGATTAAAGAGTGTCAAAAAGACAAAGACGAAGAGCCAACTGTGTCAGATTTCGTTCCACAAATTCGGGAAAACAAGTTTGTCGTCAGTGTCGTCTTCAGTCTTGTCACAATCGATATGGGAGTTGAAAACAAACGCGGTAATTTGTGTTCGTTTTGTCGACCCAAACAGGACTGCGGCGTGGCCACGTGTCGGGTTTTCAGGTGCACTCGCTTCATGAGCCAAGTGGAAAGCAAAGACTACTTCATCTCCGCTAACCTCAGCTCCGGATGGATCGAGCAGGTCCGTCGAACACTGACCTTTACGTTCAGTATGATGCCGGTGGGTCATGAAACGTTTTACGCCTCCCGCAGGTTGGACTGAAGTCGGCCAAGTTCCTCCTCGTCAGCACGGCCACTCTGCAGTACGATACCGACCAGTTTATTTTATATTCGGCTGAGAACAAACCCGTCAAGGTACAGTGCCCTCTTCTGTTAAACTATAAGAACTGAAATGAAATTATTTGCAATTATTACCGGCCATTTTAAGAATAAATGGAAGCTACAAATACATATTAGAATGTGGATAAAACATGTAGATATCTTATGGCCTTTTAATCAGCTTGAAACATTTGTCCTTCTAACAAATATAACACAATATAAATCATTTACAAAATAAAATGAAAAGGCACAAACAAATTAGAACGATAAATGTAAAAGAAAAAAAAAAAATGAAGGAAGTACAAATGAAAAAATAATAATGAAAACCACACAAACAAAATCAGAATAACTAAATAAATAAGTAATTACCATTAGCATCATCGTTATTATCATTATTAACATTTGCCCCGTTTACATGAGAGTTTTAAATTAAAAATAAGTGAATTCTGCTTTAAAAAGACCAACACATAATTCCTAATGATTATTCAGAATTAAACTTTATTCTGATTTAAGTGTTTGGTTTATCCCGATGTTAAAGCCGATTTAATTTATTCCGTGATCATGTAAACGTTGTGACCTCGTATCATGTTTATTTCGCACAAAAAAATTATTCCGGTCATTCAGCGCATGGCAGAAAAGATAAAAACACAAACCTTTTCAAAGAGGTAGTGGAAAGGTTTGAACAAGGAGAGTTCACGGACAGAGACGCTGCACAAAAACAAGAGGAAACAGTTGAAGCAGGAGAATAACAAAACTAAAGAGCGTAACTGCAAAAGTGTCAAGAAAAAGCAACACTCCAATAGCAGCTGATTGTGTTTTTTCTTCTGTAGACGCAAATACGTTCATGTTTCTGTCCAATCAGAACCTTCCTGAGCCCCAGACATCTAACGAAATTAAATAAAAACAATTTAACTTCAATCCGGAATGATTATTTCCATGTAAACTTGGAGGAGAATAATTTAAATCCGATCTATTTAATTTGTAATGATTCAATTTGGAATTAAAAACATCATGTAAACGTGGCCACTGATAATAATATAACTACCATTATGATCATTTAACAATGAGCTGTATATTAAGCAATTGAACTGACAATGAGAAAAAGTTCTTCCCTTGGTTGTTATTTGGCGGTAAATTTATTTTTTGGCATTATTTGAGGCATATGTCTTACATTTTCTTCAGTTAAATAAATCTCCCATTTTGCCCATATTCCCCATATCTTAAAATTATGTTCAGGAATTATT
>KN497087.1:0-17408 GCA_000787155.1 Scartelaos histophorus | reverse complement strand
AGAGGAGAGGAGGAAGACAGCTAGAGATTGTCCAAGATGGGGGAAGGGGGTTGTGATAGGGGTAAGGGGGGTAAGAGGGAAAATGAAAAATGTAGTTTAAAAAAATGGTAAAAGAAGTAGGAGGGGCCCGCTGAGGAGAGAGCAGTAACTGTGCAATGCAGTCGGAGTATTACCTTACTCCTTTACTGAAATATAGACAGCATTTTGAATAAACTAATGTATTCAAATAATACTTAATACTTAATTTATTGATGATTGTATTTCTGGACAAATGTTTGTGTCAGTGAGCACATGAGATGATTTTAAAATAAAAATATAACTTGTATGTAAGTAAAGTAAGTTTTGTGAAATGGATATACTCTAGTCAAAAGTTAACCAAATCAAAACTTAATTAATGTGAATAAAGGGAATCACATCTTATCAAAAACAATTCATTTAAAACTTAAATATTTGTATATTCTGCAAATGATTTCCCAAAATACTGCCTTATTATCATTTGAAGGTGCATATATTTCCCTTATTAAACTATTTCTGGATCCATATTGCCTTGGTGCTGTAACAGAAGCACACACACAAACTCAGGTGATCATTTCAAAAATCCTGTTGGCTCACTGATCCAAATCAATGGCCTTTTCGGACCGTTCCATCTTTCTTCTTATTTGTCGGTGTCACCTCTGTGCCCTGCGCTGCACATTTCTGCTGCTTCATTAAAACCCTTCTTGGTCCTGAGTGAGCCTGTGTCTCTCTCACTGTGTGATTGTGTAATGAATGAAATGCCATTCCATCAGGATGCCCTCACAGTCAGCAGTGACACCAGAGCATGTGCTGCCCTGTGACAAATTCCAATATGAATCCAAGTCCTCTGATTGTCCCCAGAGCATGTGAGGAGACATGGCTAATTGTATGTCCACTTAATGCCATCAGTCCTGTTCTCCCCAGTGCACCGCTCACAGTCAATTAAAGTGAGCTTAAACAGAGGGAAAAGTGCGTCATTGTCTTAATGCAATTACTGAAGTGTTCCCACAAACATACAACAGCAGACCCAAAATAACAAAACTACAAGTAAATTCAGCAACAAAGTTAGCTCACAACATTAAACTAGCTTTAATTCAGATTCAGATTTTTAATTATGTTTAATACCAAATATCAACACAAGTTTCGAGACATAATAATGTGTAATAATTTCAGTATTTCAGAAATTTAATTTCATTTTCCATTCATTTTTGTATATTTCATATAGTGTCCAAATGAGAGAAAATCATACGTAACAGACAATGCCACAAAAAACATCCTCTATATTTGTGTAACACCATTCGCTCATAACAGATCTGAGGTTATCTCGATTGTGAGGTTTAATAGTTTACAGTGTGCAGTGTGTGTACTTTTCTAACCTTAAACTCAGAAGCAGGCAGTGGCTTTGTTCCTGTGGGTTTTTAGCCAATGCAACATTAGCGTTTTTCCAGAGAAAACACTAGCTGCAGCCCAGAGAAGCTGAGCCTTCCACACCCCACACTTTGCATTGTGAACACAGTGTTGAGCTGCAGTCCCTTTATTTGTTTATACTGTCAGGGAGCAGGGCTGTAGCCTCTATGCCCTGGGGCAGGCCCTCTTTGTGCCACAGAGGCCATGGCCATATGTCTGTGCACACAATAATAGCTAAAGACACAAGTGTGACGCAAGCACTGCTCCTGAGCTCAGCAATTAGTGCCCCTCAGTGCATAACTAGTGCACTCCTCTACACACATACAGCAGTTATAAAAGCAATGTGTCTTAGCTTTTGACTTACTGCCTCACGTCATGTCAACAATAATATGTTTAACAATTTATTTTCCCTTCATTCAGGAAGCTTCCAATCACCCAAAATCCATGCACAAAATTGCCACTTTTTAAGTAGAATAAATACAGTTTGAAATTAAGCTTGAATTTCTAAAACAGATAGTAATTATTGTAGCAGAGAAGTGATATGTGTCCAGCTCTTTTCATGGGCTGCTTTGCTTAAGGCCAAACTGCAGAGCTTTTGTAGTTTTGGACGAGCCAGTCTCTGTGCCCCCGGGCGTCCTGGCCACATATGAATGAGAATGTGCCTTATGCTTTAAACAGTTCAGTGGCAAACCCCAGCTTTACTGGGTGTGTCCAATCTTTTTAATTTGCTCACATCACAGTGAATTTAGACATGAATCACACAGCCACTAAATATCCAAAAGATCAGGTATTACATTATCAGATCCACAAGACGTTTGGTTTCTTTTTGATAAGTTTGTCACAGTAGAAAATTTGCTTCTTTGCATGTATTCATTTGTAGTATTACTCCATAACAGTGCCAACACCAGATGCCCTTCCAGACGCAAACCACCCGAATATTCACAAACTCACACAGTGTCACACAGAGGCCTTCATCTGGATAATTTTGTAACTGTTCAAATGAAATCAAATCTGAAATACACACAAGACGATGTAATTTCCCCTACTGTTAAAAACACAACACTTAACGTGGCAGTATGTAGCAGCTAAACCCTGGACTACTTGACTTGGGCGGCTCTGTTATTTGGTCCCGTGTACTATCACAGGCTGATTCTGACACCACATGTAAAAGTCCCAGTGCCCTCCAAATCCCCCCAATTACAAAAGGTCCTTGAGCCGCAGTTTGGCCCCCTCTCCACACAGCCTGCCTGATTACTGAGTGTGGGGACGGACTGCACAGCCAATCAGCCACACAGCTCAGAGGACAGGAGCACTGGGGGAGAAGAGGAGGGAGGGGGGCAAATCCAAAATAGTGCAAAAAAATAAACTAAAAGAGGGACCGGTGGACTGCAATTATAGGCCATGCGGCACAGGCCCTTCCTCTGGCACTCCAAAGCTGCAATGATTGTAGACAGAAAAGGTTATTAGTTTTTATTGGAGGAAATAGATGCTGGTCGACTTTAAATGGTGCTGCATTGTGGGGGCTGGGAGAGGACCCTATGACCCAGGTGTCCCATGGGTGTCATAGTATTGGGACACACTGAGAAGGGAGAACATCATATAGTCTCCTTCTTCCACAGTCCGGAGATGGTCTTCAACTTCATAAACTCCTTTTAATTTCACCATGACTGTATATGTCTGTTAGAATAAGTAAGTCACAATTAGTTTATTATTTTTATATAACCCAAACTACTACAAATATTTTTTTGTAATAATTATTTTATTTTATTTTATTTTAATTTTTAATTTGATTTGAAAACCTTATCCTATAATAAAAATGTATAATGCTTAACATTTGAACACACTTTTTAACAAATTTATGTATAAGTATTTATATTTATTAAATGTATTAAATTTGTTAAATAAAAAAAAAAATAAGTAATTACGTCATATTACAGTTTAAAATTTTTCTTTCAAATGTTTTAGAAAAGACATTGCAAAAGTGCATTCCTGGAACAGAGTATAAATTATCATTTGCTGTCCTCTCCCACATCAGTGCAAACATTTAAAAAAACATTTAAAAAAAAGGAAAGTAAAAAAAAAAAAAAAAAAAAAAAGAAGAAGAAGAAGAAGAGAGAAATTTTAGTCATGCTGCCGGACTATATTCTTCCAAACTATGACATTTCCGAAGCATGTGAACACAGGCAGGGCGATGCACGTGAAAGCATTAAGTGTGGTGGTGGTGGCAGCTGCCTGTTTGCTCCTGACTGTGTAATGACTACAGCACATTTCAAGTCACGAGCGTGTGGCTCTCTGGGCTCTTCGTGGATACAAGAACACCCAGCCTCCATATTTGCCTTTGTGCTGCTCCACCTGTATGTGTACTCTCGTGTGTGTGAGGTTTTTGCAGCCAATGTAAGCTATGATCTGCCCGCGCAGCCTCAATGAAGTGCTCTCCTCATGACCATCAGCAGCTCAGTGTCCAGTGATGGGCAGTAATCAAACGGACGGCCAACATAGCGCACAAATGCTTGTAATGATTTGGACTATTATATAATACAAGCTGGCTCACTTAGGTGTATAAAATGCAATTACTTAGATGATACATGAGGGTGAAAAACATGTCACTTAATGTCAAAACAGATGTTATGTTAATGCAGTGATGTGGGAGTGTGCCTGTCTCATTGTGCTGGCTGCTCATCAGTATTCGGAGCAGGTAGACTGGAGCTTGGACCCACAGCTCAGTAACTAATGGAGGGGCTGATGGGAGGCTGATGACGACCACAGGGCCATTTGGACACACAAACACACAACATCCACAAATACTAAACTATGCCCATTTCAGCCCATATCTGCACTCATCATGCAGCAACAAAGCTGCAAGTTAATTACATTGATCGTTTAATACTAAATTTTTTTAAGAGCACAAGGGATAAATTTGATCATGTTTCCCATAAGTGAGTAACAATTACAGCACCAGGCATCCTTCTCTGCCTCTGTTCTTTTTCTGCTGCTGTGTGCTTCAGATTTGTGCCTTTAATTGCTTCCACTGCAAACCTTTCCAGCGAACCACTGCCCCTCTAAGTTGATTGCCAGGAAGTGCAAGGAATAAGAAAATGAATGTGCCATGGAGGTCAGAGCATTAGAGTGACACACGTCACAGGAGACAAACGCACATTATGTTATGCCACAGCAGCAGGCTTCACAAAGTGCTACTGTTTACTGCTATTATGTCCACTTTCATTAGTTCTCTTTTCTCTTCCTCTTCCCTTTTCTCATTGCATCTCCATCTTTCTGAGTCAGGTCAAAAGAGCTGACATCTTGTGACCTAGGAGCCTGGAGGCTGGAGGGCCCAGCCCCGGAACAGGCACTCTCTCCGGGCACACTGAGGCTACTGGCTGCTTTGATCCGGTAGCTCCTGCTTAGGTCTCCTGACGCCTGCTGAGGAAATTCAGAGGAACAACTGGAAGAGGCCTGTGTTTATTCAGGCCCTTTAATGAGGAGAGAGACGGATTATCGGGGGCTGAGATCTACAGAAGAAAACTGCTGCTCCTACCAGATGCTGCTCTGCAGCGGTCACTCTGAAAGAATCTGAACAGAGAGGGAGGGAGTGTTACTAGTTGCTGTCCAGATGTGGAGCTCAGGCAGATGGGGAATAGCCCGCAGACGTGTGTTTTCTTTGGGCCAGGGGTTAGGAGGTGTGGGTTACCAAAGCTTTCAGGCATAGCTTTGCTTTAAGCAATTTGTGCTGCCTTAAAAAGAAAAAGAAGCAATTTCCTGAGGCTGTCATACAAGCTCTAATGTGTTAGCTTTCAAATGTTCTACACATTGCTTCATTGTAATCCTCATTAAACAGCAGAAGCCAGTGACGTAGCAGCAGACGTCCAGAAAGTGTCCACACACACAGTGGGATCAGAAACACAGGTACAGGTAAGGCCTGCAGAGACACAGCAGTCTCATGTTGCCTCTTGACCCTTCACCAGAGACAGCCCAGATCAATACACCTCTCTATTGTCAAATCATTTAGGAGAGCAGCAGGGTCAGACACTGGTCAGACAACCTCATACAGAGGTCAGAGGGCAGTTTGCAACATTTACGTTTGCTTCACACATCAGATTGAAATCGCCAATTACTCTTGAACACCTGTGCAATGTATGTATGCCATGCCTGGGAATGAGGTTTGTCAAATAAAAAGTAAATACATTCACACAATAATATATTAATTAGAAAATATACATTTTCTGAGCAGATCAACAAAGGTCCTTTTCAATACTTTTATCTTTACCTTAAAACTATAAAAATATTCTGTGTATACTTTTCGCAACAGCAATGACAAAAAAGTTGAAAGAGACACTTACCAAGTGTAAAGCAGACCAAAGCTTGCTTCACAGTCCTAGAAAACACATAAGAGCAGTGCATCAGTGTCCAGACATCAGTCATCAGCTTCAAACACTGTGTGAGAGTGAAAAGTGGACAGCACATCTCTGAAGGTTTTCTCCAATCCTTTTTCACTGACCAATAATAACTGCCCTGGGGCTCTTCCTTTATGGCAGAATCTGATGAATGATGAGTGAACCCAAATCTACAAGTAAAGTTTAGCAGCTTTAGGAACGGAAGACTGTGATTCTTACAGCGTGAACTGATTGTTCAAGCTGAGTTAAACACACCTATATTTTATTAGAGGACTGTGCTAAACCCAGCATTTTGTCTATACAGTGCACAGTGAGCTAATGCAATAGCCTCAATCAGCCTTTAACCTCTGGCCTGAGACAAGGTAACGGCATTCGTGGCTGACTCCGGGTCAGCTGGAGCCTGTATTTTTGGAACTGCACTCTTGTCTTGTGTATGCACTTTAATAAGCGGGCTGTGGCTCAGGCAGATTTATGGGCCTGTGGCGCGATGGAGAGACCGGACTCCCTTGGCCTCCAGCTTCCCTCTGTGCCATTACGCCAGAGTGAGATATAGTGGGATATTGATCCCAATGCCACTTCATTTCGCAATAACTATTACACGATATTCTCCCCAGGCAGCTTGCGGTTCCTGATTTATGCTGCCGTGCTATTTACATTAGCAGTAAGTGTTTTTCTATATCAACTGAGGAGGGTTCTAAAGCCATACAAATGGACATGTGAACATTCTCGTTCCTACCTTCTACATTCCATAAGCTGCCTTTTTCAGAACCTTTTCACAGGGGCAGGGCACAGCTTAACACAGCAGAGGATGATACACATAAACATGTGGAGAAACACCATGACACCATTACAGTAAGAAATGGGATATATTAATCTCTGGAATCAGATCTCTCAAAAAACTGAGCACTCCCTGCTGCTCATCAGAATAATTTATTAGTAATATATCTGTCTTTGTGTTACACTTCATTACTAATATAATGTAACTATGTCACAAAATCAAATGTCAGTAACTGACAAAAAAGTAATTTATCTTAAACTGCTGTTAAAAGACTTCATAATGTAAAATGAGCTGCATGTGTACATTTCATGCAGAAACAGAGTGATGATAGTTGGAATAAAACAGCCCCAGAGCTGGTACCCCCTGAGACACTGGGGAAGTGGGCCTTGGCCAAAGCGGGTCCCCTCACTGCAGCACCAGTCCCCACTCTGTGTGTCAGCCCACACAGGAGGTGTGTCAATGGCACAGGAGGAGCCATGAATGGGGACAGAGGCTAAAGAGACATGCCATGTTTAGATCTGATATACCCACGGACAGCTCCCAGTGGGGCACAGATGCTGCCACTACACAGTGCCATGAAAAACAAAACAAAGGAGCTAATGACCCTTAATTATGTGGAAGCTGTTTTAAATCAGATGAGTGAGGCTTAATCTGCAAGTATGTAAATCAAAGCAACCCACTCACCCCGCCCCTTTAGAGCCATTTACCCCCCTAAAGCCTTTTCCCCTGGCACAATCAGGTCCTTTTCTCACGAGTGGGGTGGGAGGCAGTGCGGCCCACTGCCAAGAGAGGGGGAGAGCTGGCAAGCATGGTAATGTGGTGCAGGAGACACTTGTTGCAACAAAGGCTCGCCTGTTACATCAGTGTAGGGTGGCCACGGGTGGGATCCCGGGATGTCCCATACATATGTGTAATAAATAAAGTCCATAGAAGATGAGAGTCAGTATCGGAGAGCTGACTTTGACTGTATGTAAACCAGAATGCACAAGCATGAGCTCTTTGCATGCACAGTATTTACATATGTATGTCTTGAATCCAAATGCAGGGACATCTCTCAAAATGATATGGAAATCTTTATACTAGTTAATAACAGCAACCTCAGAGATCAGTCAAAAACATATAAATCCATAATAAAGATAATGATTAGGACAATAAATATTATCATCATGTCTGAAAGGGTCTAAGTTTTCTAAGAGGGTTTTTAATTTGTACTTTTAACAACATTATATTACAACACAAAAAAAACAAAAAAAAACACTTTTAATAATTTAATAATATTAATGACCTTATCTACATCATTAATATTATGGAGAGGCATATATTGTTGAAAGGTATTTGAACTGAGTAAAATAGACTTAATTGTGTTTGATGATATATAAACTCACGTTCCTCTTTGCTGTTGATTTAATGGGACAGTTTTGCTATGGAAATCTAAACATTGGACGTCATAATCAAAGGAGGATGTAAATGGGAGATCAGGGAAATCCTACCACAGTCTCTATAGTGTGTCTAAGGCTATAGGAGCAGAGATCAGAGTTTACTGTGTGTTCAGAGGCCAGTGACATGTGAGTGATGTTCCCCCCTCACCCATAAGTCCCACCACTCTCACCCCACCCATTAACACCAGCCCCTAATGCATTTCCTATACCTGCATGCTTTCCCACTATATAAAGTCTCTGATGATTTAAACACTGCAACAAACCTGTCCCATTTTCAGAGCAACATTATTGATAGACTGTCACTTTGGATTGGTGCTAACTGCAAATTGTTACTTTATAGTGCATTTGTCAAATCTAATCTGTGACTCTTTTTTTTTTTCATTTTGCCTTATTTTGCATTTTTCTTTGGGAAATTTCTCTATATAGGTAGTAAAATTTTATGAATTCTTTTTTCACAGTTACACAGATCCATTATTTGAAAAAACGTGTGAAAGAAAAAAGAGCCCTTAACCCTATGTTAGTCTCTTTTATTTGATATTTTAAAATTCTATAAATTTTTTAAACTATGTCTGCCATAACTGTTTGAAAAAATGTGTGATTGGATGAAAAATACAAAGTTTTAAAGAACACCGATGCGGCAGGGGAAAAGTGCAAACAGTGGGATCTGATAATGACACTGAAGAGTTGCTGAAGGACAAGACGTCGTCCACAAGAATGAGAAGGACTGGGTCAAAAAAGAGGCCAGGAAAGAAAGGCTGTGCAGCACTGAGGCAGCGCTGGAAACAAATGAATAAATTCATGGGCCACAAAATGTGGCGAAGGATGGAGGAGAGGAGGAAAGGGGCAGGAGTCATCAGTGGAAGATTTTTATTGTCCGAACACAGGGGATGCACACAAAAGCACTGGCAAGATTCAATTAAGTATCATATGCGGTGACCTTATTGCCATGGTTACGAAAAAAGGGGAAAAATATTAATCAAGTGTGCGCTGGCAACAGGGAAAGACAGAAAGAGTAGGACGGATAGGAAGAAGACAGAGAGTGGTAAAAGAAGGCACATGTTAATCACATGTTCCCCGTGTGTTGCCTTTATGTGGATTTTTAATGAAACAATGCAAAGATTCAAGTCCGTCCACACTTTTTTTTTTTTTAATACGGCAGCAACACACGCCGTATCAGATGCTGAATTTACTATTTCCTTGCCCAAAATATGATTCAAAATGAAAGCTATAAATGCTACTATAAAACTACCAAAAGCTCGTATTTAGAGTGAACCAAAACTCATTTCAAACCAGAAAAAACTAACTTTTTTACTTCAGAAAATATTTGTTTTAGCACAGTCTGTTTAGATTCTGGGTCAGAAAGCATGTGCTCAAATGTCTACTCTTTCCTTTGCAAATGAAAACTATCCCTCTTGCATGAATTCATTAATAACTAAACTTACAAATGATTGCCACATGGAAATCGGATGTTTACGCTTACACATGGGTCTAAATAAATCTTCAAAAAACACAGGCTTGCATATGCTTACAGAGAAAAAAATTATGACAATCACTTTCCATTATGATGTTGCTCTCCGTCACATTTGGCGGCGCACGGCAGAAGGGGAAAGTTGAAGATTGTTCTGTTTGATGAAGCTGTAGTGTGTTTGCACGCTGTCTGCGGGGACCGTCTTGAAAACAATCTATCTGAAACTTCCCCGCTGAGCAAAATGTTAAATAAACAAAAGCAGGGATAAACAAAATCCCACTATTCCAATGTCACCGAGAAGAAAGGCGACATTATCATGCAGCAATCACAAAAAGACAGAGGCAGGGAGAATTTGATCAATGTTTAAACTTTGGGTTCGAGACAGGAGAGGTCATTCAAAACAACCAATTTGATTAATTACTAATGTTCTCTTGAGTTTCAGATTTCACAGCAACTTGTTTTCTTCTTACTAACAGTTTTAAGAGCTATAAACTAGAACTGTACATATAGAGGAAGTGATATTGTGAGACAATGCAGCCAATGAAGCTAAGGGTAAATGTACAGTGAATGTTTATAGTTAGTGAACTTATTGTCCATCTTGTTTTAAAACTCAAGTGTTCATAATAAAAGGTAAACAGTTTAAGACGAGTGCAGAGAGCAGAGTGTAGAGCTGAAGTGGCCATGAGCCCTTCAGAAACAGCGAGAAGTACAGCCTGAGCCTTCAGCAGCTGATCTACTCCTCCAAGGTCATTAAGTGTGCCACCCAAGGTCACATGATTAATGAGTGACAGAGCCTCTGCTGCAATAACATGTTTGAATGTGGCCCATTAATTAGACAGGGGAGCTACAGAGAATAAATGGCCAGGGACAGCTTGGCCCCCTCACAACCTTGTCCTTTCCAGACGCAATTTTTCATGTTCATCGGGACAAACACAGCAACGAGCAAACTACTAAAGCCAATGCACTGTGTTTTTTGTTCATTTGAGAAAAGTCCATAAAGATAACATTACATTAATATTCAAGTGTTAAAGGCGGTCATTTTAGGGCCAAAGGGGTGTCTACAATAAAAACAGGAGAAAGCCTGTGTCTCAGTGCTGTGAGCTGAGCTGGCCTCAGGTTGATCTGGGATCCAACATCACAACACTGTGCTGCCGCTGTGCTTTTGGGGACTATGATAAGCACCAGGCATTACTGAGGCCAATCTCCAAGAGGAAATGAAACATTGGGAGTCCACAGACACTGGCTTTATTAGAAGACAACAGGTCCTGCTCTCAGGATGCACGTGAAGATGTTTAATTGGTTTACTGCTTAACTGGACACTGAAATACTTTGTAACACTGCAATGTAAATGTCTTTATTTACTTCTCAGACTAATCAACTTAATGCAATTTCAATAAGTCAATTTCTTGGAGTGGCTTTTGTTGATTTGAAACCTTATCGCCTTCTGGTTTATTTCACCTATATCAAGAAATGTAATGACTACTAAGTATATTGGGCCATAATACCAGAATGCTCTACATGCTCTGCATGCATTTCAATCTACCTTGAGGTCACAGTGTTATGAATAGTGCCAAGGGGGTCATTAATCACAAACATCACACACATGTATATAATGGCACATACAGAAGGGAGGAGAAACTGCACAGAGGACTTCAGCAGAAGCAACATAAGGGTCACACAAATGAAGTGATTTAAAGCCCAGGGATAACGACCATCTCTCACATCACTATGAGTTCACTTCAAACTTCTGGGAATAATAATACAATCACACTGTGAACACAACAACTTCTATTTAAAAATATGGTTGTTCAGATATAATGTACAAAGCTGAGTGTATACAATCATTTTGGGCCATAGGATGTATATGAATATGGAAAGAAAATTATTTATGAGGCAGGCTGATAATAAACATAATTTTGAAAGGTACTGACATTTTACACCATATTTTTACAAAACTAAAATAAAAAAACTAAAAAAAAACTAGCATCTAATCAAACATTGGGAGAACCCTTGACCCGTCTGTATCAAGCATCTCTCTGGAGATGTGATACACATCTCTCAGTACAGATCTGAAGACGCCATGATGCTGTTTGCCCTCTGATATATTTTTAATATTCAGATCATATCAAATATGTCCTCCTTCAATAATTGATCTATCTATCTGCTAGCACCATAACACATGCTGAGCTTTGGCACAGCTCTCCTCTGGCCCTCTCAGTCTCTCTATAGAGTGTGTGAGCAGGCTGAGCTGCTCCTCATTGTGATGCACTTGGCCAGAGGAACAGAGCAGGGCACGCTCCACTGAACCCTTGGTCCGAGCCAGCACCACAAGCTGCAACGTGAGAAGCACCCATGCTGCAGGTCAACACTGTAAAGCACATTCAACGTCTCTGGGCCAAAATGAAAATGAATAATAATTAACAGCGGACTGGTCTGTGTGGTATTTCAAATAAAATCAGACTATTTAAAAACGGATTATTTATCGGTCCACACAAGAGCAGGAGGCCAGCTGCCATATTCATCTACCTAACAGTGAGGACTATGCATTGTACTAGATTATGGTGTACATTTAACTTCTTTATTATTTGGCCTGAATATCAACTATGGCCATGAATTTAAAATAACTGTGGGCTAATTCTAAATATTAATATTAATATCTAATGTACTTTGGAATTTTGACTAAAATATGTATATATTTCCTTTCTGACACAAATCACATCTAAAATTGCTTCCATTATAATTTCGTTTTTTTATTTAGATAGCACTGCACATGTTTTTTATGTTCCATTCTTATAGCAAATTGCTCTGAAAAAAATAATTAGATGATTTGCAATTGAACGTAACAACACATTATAACCACAGGATAGATATCATCTATCAAATTTAGAAATAATAAATATGCCTGAAAATAACGCAAGGTACACAGAGGCCACATTTTCCAAACACAACATGGCGGGCTACAAACATACTCCAATGTAATGGACTGAATGTTTTTCTTTCTTTCTTTTGACCAACAGCATCTCCTGTGGTGGCTCATTTCCTTAGTGCAAGAGGTCCCCCACCCGTCATGGCGGCCGGGGCTTGAGGGGGGCACGCAGCAGCCAATGTGAAATGGAGGCAAGGAGCAAAGTAAAAGAGGGACGCCATGCTGAGAGAAAGGAAATCTTCCATGTGCACGAGCTGGAGTGGCTAGAGGACATTTTCTTGCTAATGGCGACCGGGCCAATTGAAATGACTGCAGCGCTGCATGATTTGAAGGTCAGGAGACAGCGGATTATATTCCAGTGGTGCTGAAGGGGGATTGGACGAGTGGAAATGGTGCCTCCCAACCCTACACCCCCCGCCCTCCGATACCTCTATCCCATCCACACACCCGTTCCTCTGCAATCCTGAATTATTGCAGAAAAGCCAAGATGGAATCAACATAGCACACCACCACACCATCATTACTCGTAG
Organism: Scartelaos histophorus; assembly: GCA_000787155.1. NCBI lineage: Eukaryota > Metazoa > Chordata > Actinopteri > Gobiiformes > Gobiidae > Scartelaos > Scartelaos histophorus. The sequence goes on along the minus strand of KN497087.1, from coordinate 4,454 downwards.
ACGCAGTACACACACACACAGCAGAGCAACAAACATCTAACAGTGTGGCGGTCCGTTCATCATCATGAGAAATACTACGCAGGGAGATTCACCAACTAAACAACACAACACAGCATCTGGGCTGGGATAAAACCGTATATATCTCCACTGGCTTTATTCCCGACCAGTAATACAGGATAATACATTTCTGGTATGCAAAATGCACATTTCTATTTGCAGTTACATACAAATATTTGTATTATTATTATTTTTTTATATTTGCATATTTTGATCATCACTGTTTTTATGTTAAACACGATGGGAAATATATACTGAAATATTGATAATACATACATGTGCGTTTTGAATATTTTCAGACTAGCCTATATTGTCAAAATAATTTTTTTTTAAAGCAACAGAAATAAATCCGGCTGTATTTCTTTTTTCTATATCTCCTATACTCTCTACACACAAAAGTAAAATCTTAAAGTTTGAGACAATGTTCTGGAGCCATATCTTTACTGATGACAAAATCAGTGCTTTCTCTGTCTGCTTCCAGAGTTTTCCCTCCTTACTTACTAGTACATGCACAGGTAAATCTGAGTACTCTCTGAACCCCATTTTTGTCCAACATCTCAAGAGAAACACACTATTCTTGTCCCAGTCTACCTGCAGATCAAAAAGCCAAATAGCTCTGAACCAGGGCTGAGAGACATTCAAGGGAATTTAGAAATTTATCCTTAGTAGTGATGATAATAGTAAAAATGTAAAAGGCTAACGTTTTTGCATGTATACCTTGATCATTTCCTTTTTAGACAATGAAACACTAGACGTTTTTTCGTGTTCTATTTTAAACTAGGTGACCAAAACAATGCAACAACACGGCACATCTGCGGTGAAGGGTCCATAATGTGGTGTTATTACTGGACTAAAATGAGTGGGCACATGTTGAAACACATGTCTCATATTTGCCGGGCAGCTTCTTCCCCAGTGCAATTGAATGCCTCTCAAAGTTCCACATTTACATGTATTTTAGAAATCCTGTTCAAACCAGACGAGTCTAGAGATTCGTTTTTTTTTCTGCATGTATATGAATGTAGTGTGTCGGTGACACAAACATAAATGTACAGCATAAATGAGGTGTTGTATAAATGATGGTGGAAGTTAGTCACACATGAGGAGACCTACAGTCATTATGCACATGGCTGCAGTAACAAGCTCTAATCACACATATAGTGACATACGTGTTCCTCAGTATGATTACAGTGCATTTGCTTGGAGTGATTATTACAGAAATGAGGCAAGTGAATCTCATGCAAACACATGGAAACTCAGGCAAATAAGGCGGCAAACATGTCAGGGGGAATTTCACCATCAACTGCATTCATGTAATTATACTTCTATTTGTATGTATGCCGGCAAGTGTGCTGGTGTGTAACTTTGTGGGATTGTTGTTTTTTCCCTGTCCTGTAGATATTTTGACCTGGCAAGAAATAAAGTAGTCCAGTCAAGGCATAGCCTGTTTCCACAGGAAATGCTCCTAAAAAACATAAATAAGCAGATGTACTATTATTTAAAGCAAATATTCTATTCTAGTTCAGTCTATATTCTATTGGCAATATTAAGTTAATTCAGTTTTCATTATTGCAGTCATAAGTGTAAAAAAGTAATTTTATAGTGTAGGCTTTTTAAAATAATCAAATCTAAAACACACCTTTAGATTATACCAATGTGTAAATGTAAATGTACTGTGTAATTGTGTAAATTGTATTATTAAAATACTATAAAACTGAAACTAGAAAATACTGGGTCAGTAGGCCTATTCCAGTTAGTGCAAATGCAGTCTGGACAAAAACAGAGCTGAGCTTAAACTCAGAGGATTCCCTTCTGGTGCTCCTGGTCTTGTAAAACTCTGTAGGAGATAAGAGGCAGCAGAGGCAGTCCAGTCAATCCAGTGCATGTTTGAACGCCTCAACATGTTAAGCTTTTAAAGCAGGTATTAATCCAGGATTTTCAGAGAGGGGCTGAGTTCGGTGTGTTATCATGGCTCGAACCAGACCTTAGCTAGAGTTCAATCAGACTGTACTAGCACTGCTAAGTTCAGTCACTGGGAGGACAGAGGCAACAGCAGCACTGTGCCAAAATATTGTGAATCCTAATACAACTACAGCTTTATAGGTTTCTAGGTCCCCCATAACAGTTAGCACATCAGAAAGGTATTTGTATTCTATGTCCGTGTGTGTATCTGTCACATTCTAGAAAGTATCAGACACAGAGTGGCTGTAGTGGAGCCTTAGTGACCTCTATGGCCAGCATTAGAGCAAATCAGCCCTTGGTAAAACAAAAAGTCAAGCCATGCATTTCAGTACAATATCTAACTTACCTACCAGCAGTACATACACACATTAACAAACTGGTAGTAACTAAGCATGTTAACAACTACAACAAATGTTTTACAGGAGAGCACAAAAATGCATCAGCCAATAGGAGCAAACAGGAAGTGGTCATGTGACTTCATCAGTATGTTCAGTGTGCTCTATACATAAACAGTAGACCTAAGGTACAGTAATGTACTGCAAAAAGCTACATTAGCTCTTGTTTGTTTATGCAAAAAACACTATTCCACATAGGAAACAATGCAAAAAACCCAAAACAAAACAGGAGTGCATATATACAAATACCATTAGGAAATAAAAAGAAATCAGACTAGAAATATAATGAAAAAATAAATAAATAAATTCAGCCTTTGTACAGCCCAGGGCTATGACTTGTTAAATAAGTGAATGAGTTCTTTATATGTGTAAAATAAAATAAATAAAATAAAATAATTACCCAAGTACAACTCCACTTGATAACTTGGAGAGGAAATGGCTCACCAGTAAAACCTATTGATATTTGAAACACCTGCCCAGGGCCATGTCAGCTCTGTGAGTGGACAGATAATTCTCCCATCAGCACTTGTCCACTGCACATAATTACAGCTCAAAAATCAACACTTATTAAGAGTGGAGGAGTGGTGAGGGACTGCGTTACAGGCTGTATATGTGAGTTAAGGAGGGAGAGGGAGTCCAAATGGATTTCAGCCCCAGAATAAATCACTGTCGCCACAGAAACACACCGACAGCTGTGATGGATGGCTCAAATTTTTGTGTTGATGTCTTTAGTATTGCCGACAATTTGGTAGTCCTAGCTTTTCCACTTTCAGAGCGTGTGTGTAGCTAAACAAATCTGAATTCTGGTACACATGGGCAATGTTCATACAGCTTCATTTTGTAATTAATTCAGAGTAACCTAAATTAGATACCAAAAAAATGAATTTGCCATTTTACAATTCATATAGTATTTTTATACTGTTTATAGCTCTGAAACAAAGTTGAACTCCATCTTGTGTTGGATCACAATACACCCTCTGATTGGTCAGTGTGTAACCACATGACTCAGTGACTCATGCCAACAGTGTATGAAAACAAACAAAAAATTTTGGTTTTGAATATTTTTTACATGGTTTACTCAGATACTCCCGACAGCTTCTGACAAAAGTAGAATGTATGGTCATTTATATCCATGACTCTAGCTCACAATACAATAAATGTTGTCTCAAAATGAATATATCAGGAGACTTTGAAAAGGCTCTATAAAAAAAAAAACTTTCCTTACAGAGTTATGTAAACTACTTCCTACAGCCTCACAAACTCTTAGAGAGACAGTCAAAGTTGGGCCGCACACTTGCTCAGCCCCCCCACGTGCAGTCCATCTGCTCTCCACCGGCAGCGTCAGAAAAAGCACAGTTCCCACAACTTGAAACAATCAATAGTTTGTGAGGCAAAAACAACAGCAGCACTGTCCCACTCAACTGTAAGTCCAGTCAAACGGCAGCGTGCACAGCACAATCCACACAGCACACATTAAAAAAGGTTTACTGACCTTGCTGCCTTTTCCTTTCTGTTCTCTGAGGAGCAGTCCCTGTTTTGTGGTGCTGCTGGATGTCCTCTACTCTCCCCTATAAGTAAGTCATGCAGGAGCGCTGCCTCTCTCAGCTCTACGCACTGTATTAGTCTGATTTCACACTGCAGCCTAGCCTCCTGTCCTGAAGGGGACGGTCAATGCGCTGCTTATTCAGAAGCCGGCGCACACTACCTGGGCTTGTAGCAGCTGTTTAAAGCACCAGGCAACATCCAGGGTGCATAATACCCCCTCTTCATTCTCGGGCTGCTCTCACTGCTCACATGCACAGCTCAGACACGTGCGCATGCACACACACACACACACACACACACACACGCACACACACACACACAGAGTCAGAGCTCTACCTGCACTCACAGGGGCTGGCTGCTCCTCTGTCTCCTGCTCTGTAAGTGTTTAGAAGACAATTTCAACAAGGGATTGCTCCCAATCTACACGGCTGATCCACATGGATGAGTTATAATATGCTTGCCACTCTCTCCCTCTCTCTCCTCCTCTGTCCCTCTCTC
>KN497085.1:5320-20553 GCA_000787155.1 Scartelaos histophorus | reverse complement strand
ACCTTTTGGATATTTCATAGGAAAGTAACAATTAATTAACAGGAAAAACTGGCTCTTGCCCCCAATCTGGGAGTATGAAATCATCACATTTCAGAATCTGAAAACTACAAACTGACCTCCAAAATATTGTTCAATATATGGAAGCTGGAAAAATATAAGTCAATTTTGTAATTATCGTGACAGGGCTACCAGCAAGCAGAGCTGCCTCATCATTTTCTTCACCACATGATCAAGAAAGACACCACCTCAGGACACAGAATACAGAGTTAAAGACCTGATAAACTCGTCTGCTCAGCAACGGGAGGCTCAGGGTAAGGGAAGTATTTGGATAGAGACCACCCTTAATTACAGTGAGAAAAGAGTAGATTTTAAAGTTTGTGGTTGTATTTTGCTGGGTACCATTTCTGACACAACAAAAGATGAGCAAATTATAAATGGTCTATTTAACAAAAAAAAAAAAAAAATTCTGAAAAACAAATGCTTTTCAAACCTGTAATGAACTAATGTGGTTCACCACCTACAGCAAAACAAATTATTTTTATCATGACATACTGGCTAAAATATTTTTATTTTTTAATATTTTTAATTGCTTTTCAGATATTTTCTACCGGCCACTGTATAACCAAACTATTTCCGATAGTTGCAGTATATTGTGTCCATTCATCTGAGCTTTAATGCCATTCTCATATGATAGACCAGCTTCACTACCACCCAGTTTCACTATTTATAGTTTCCAAAGGTATCGGACACCCTAATTGTGGAAAAGGCACTTTGCTATTTAATGTAATTACCCTAATGTGAAAACCACAAGTGTGTGTTTTTTTTGTTTGTTTTGTTTTTTTGTTTTTTTTTTCAAATGAATGGTTGTGTGCAGGTTATATGATCCTCTTATCAATAGTTCACACCAGCACGAAATCGATCCTCTGGCCCGATGTCGCTGCATCGCTGCAGTTCTGAGGAGGAGAGAGCCACTAATCTAGGCTAATGGACTAGAGAGGGCAAACATGTTGTGCAAGGGGCTCAGAATGACAACTGCACAGAAAAAGACAGGGTAACCTTCAAACAGACTTGACTTGCTGTCTTCCCGTTTTAATCAAATGCAAACCCACTTAGGCTTACAGGTAATGACACTCAAGTACAAGCTGGAACACACTGGCCTTGTGGCTAACTTAAAAGGGACAATTCAAGGATACATATAAATGCAAAGTTTGTGGAACAACACATATGTATCACTATGGAAACATGCAGGTGACAATATCAAGTCAAGTTACATGTCCGATCTGTGGAAAGGCAACCCTGGTCACAATAAGAATGTCAACATATTTTTAAGTAATAAAACACGTGTCATTTTAAAAAAGCTAAAAATGTAATGCCAATTCAGGCAAAGGTCATGAAATCCAAGTATCTCCAAGATTATATAAAGACCTAAACCAAGTGTTATAGAAAGGGACCAGCTTGTGAATAATGAAATAACAATTCATCAAAAAAACTAAACAAAAATGGTTGTTACCCCTGATCCAACATTACATAACATGTCATTTTACTCATAATTTAATGTTACGATCTTGTCATCTTGCGGCTACACTGCACACTTGTTGTTTCCCAGCCAAATTAGTTTGATAAGCATCTTCACTATTGTACACAGAGTAGATGCAGTGTCCCCTATGGTGCTTCTGTGAAACCAACACCTTCTGTTCCTCTTGTTACATAACAGTGTAGTCTCAGTATCACTCCACAAACTAACCAGGGATAATGAGGCGCTTCCGTTCACTCCTCTCTCTCTCTCTCTTTCTGTCCCTTTATTTCCCTCCCTCTCTCACCCACTCTCCCCCTCTCTCCTGGTTCTCCCACTCTCCCTTTTACTCACATATGGATGGATGAGTAGTTGTGAAAGTTTGGTCAGTGGATCCACATGGTTTTAGGTGGAACATTCCAGTAGAGAGAGATTGTGGAAATACAAGTAAGGGCATAACCAATACAGTGCAAACATAGATGAAATAATATGAATAATATGAAATACCCCACTAAACCATGCTCTTTATGTGTCAATTTTCCTACTAGAACAAAAATATACCAGCACACCACAAGTTAAGACTAAATAATTGAAAATAATAACACTTATTCACTTGACATAATAATAACAATAATTACAACATTTTTCCATATCCTATAATGACGGTTCTCCCATGGCTGTGGCTTCCATTTACCACTGATGCTGCTACTGGATTGAAATATCATTAGGCTAACACCCACCACCAGAAAAACAGAGCACTGCTAAGAACTAGAACTTGAATAAAAATTAAATGAGTGAATTAGAGAAAGGTCAATATGTTTATTTTGGGTTTGTTTTTTGTTTTTTTGCACCAATACCAATCTGAAATTCAAGGCCGCTAACTTTATCTACTTTATTTTAACTTTAAGTTGAAGTAAAAATCTCTAATTAACTTTTCACTTTAGCAACAAATAACAATATCTATTTATTTGGAATAGAAAATGTGTTAATATCAGTTCAATATCAGTATCGAATTGCAATATTGGCCAATAGCGAAATATGCAAAGTGTATCGATATCAGTCAGTACTGTTATATAGCCCAATGAATTTTGTTCCATTGTTAATATAGTGAAAAAAATGTTGCTTTCAGAGCAGTTCAAGAAGGAGGAAAGAGCTAACAGTGCATTTTGTGCCTCATTACAACTTGGCTCTAATCGTGAGGGAAAGTTGTTTAAAGTCGTGTGCTTGTTTACATTTTATTGCATCATTTAAATCTGATTTGAATGAGGAAGTGAGGACATTGCAGCATCATTGAAGTTTGAGTAGCTCCATACAAGTACAATTTTGCAGCAATCAGGAATCACACAAGTACAAAATTGGGATAGGTTAGGCCAGTGTTTCCCAGTCTTTTTTGTCTCGAGTGCCCCGTAAGACTTGGCCCATAATCCAAGTACTCCTAACTCGAGTACCAGGCAAGTAATATGAAAACATATTTATCTTTTTTTGTTTGTTTTTGTTTTAATGATACTGACATCTAAATTCCTGACAAATTATTCTTAAATGTATTAAATTGACAAGGAGATACAATTTAATTTCACCTTCTTTTAAAATCTGAAACCATTCCAAGTTAGTGCTCACAGATCCCTGGTTGGGAAACAGAAAGAAAAAGAGTTAATTAAAAATATTTTAAAAACACACAAAACAAGATGTGTATTTACAGTATGGACAACTTTATTTTAACATGAGTAGACATACACCCCATTCTTCACATGGCTCCTGTATGTACCATTTGTCTGGTGCTTAATAGTGGTAACTGGTGCTCATTGACTCATAGGAGATTGATTAAAATCTGATTAGCTCAGATTATCAGAACACTGCGGCTCTTCTCTTCTTCTCAAAACACTTACTTTAAAAATGTTTCTATATCCAAAACGTGAATCAACGCAAAATAATTTCTCAACTCATCTCAACTAATTTGTTTAACTTACTCAAGCATTTCTGTTGTAGTAATAGTAGATAACAACCTTGTATGAGTAAGCAATTGAAGCTTGCACCAAAGACGCGATAATTAGAGAGATTAACAACTTTATTAGAGACAGACGAATTTAGATTAATAAGCAACATAATAAGTGGGGGTTATCTGAAAAGCAGCAATTTAACAAGATAACAGTGTGCGAGAATAATCAAAGGGTTTCATCTTTTCAATGGGACATTAACATGAAATATGCTTGAGGAAAATATCACATAAAAGAAGGCAGATGGTAAAATGTTTGTAGGATGAACGAACAGAAGCTGACTGTACTTGGCAAAGACTTGCTGTTCTTACAAATTCATCAAGAGGCAGCTTGTACAAACAATGCAAAGGGATTATTGCTAAAATTGTGGTACGTATGTATGTAAACGTCTATTATTTTAGATCGTTCTAAATGCCATACCAGTATTTAAAACCCAATACGCAATGAGCAAACTCAACAACTTCTTCAAAGTTAATATGACAATACCACAAGACATTGATTTTCCAACCCACATAAATGTTCCATATTGAAATTAATTTGTTACCAACCACTTTTTCCGCCACAGGTTCAAACCTCCTTGTCAGATCCTGATCTTGTCAGATCTGAGAAGCTAAGCCCGACCAGGCCTGGTTAGTACTTGGATAGGAGATCTCTGGGAAAAGCAGAAGCCACAGTGGGGTGTCAGTGGTAAAAAATGCTGTTGTGTCCTTTGGCAAGACACATCACCCACATTGCCTAGTATGAATGTGGTGTATGAAAGCTTTAATCTAAATGAGTCATACCAGTCATATTTTGTACCCTCAGTTAACCTCACAATGTTCTGCTTTATTCTCTTCATTATGATCTAATACAACAAAGAACGCACAGTAAAATTCTATCCGATTTGTCCATTGTATTGAAATAATCCTCTATTGTGCTAGTGAGTAAAGGGAGAGAGAAAGAGCACTGAATATTTTAGCATTGCAGGTCTCCAATGACACAACAGCACTGCTCCCCAAATAAGGGAAAGTAACTTCATGTAACTGCTAGGGTTTTCATTATAAAGATCGTCATTTGTCTGAGCGCATTATCCTCTGCAGTGTCCACAATGGAGCAGACTAATCTCCCAGATTAAACATGGGCCAGTCTCAGTCAAACACTTAGTGAGGGGCCAATGGAAATAAACAAGACTGCACTGCAAAAATAATATTTCAAAATGAAATAAAACCCGTTTAATTCAGAATGTAAATACTGATTATATGACTAGGTGCTACTGATTTCAATTAAGTGCTTTAGGAATTTATAGAAAACAAAAACCTCACTGGAGTAACAAAATTACATTCAAGTAAAAACATATCTCCAGTATACTTTACAATTTGAGGATATAACTTCAATTTACTAAGTTAAAAAAGAAGATTTAATGCATTAAGCAAATCTAAACAATATCAACTCAAAAGCACTGCTCTAATCAGAATTTTACTCTTTTTATCTCAGCTATTTCTTTTCCAGTGTGTGCAAGAGGTACAGGACAGACACTGAGGCATGAAGTGAGATTGGTCATGAGGCATAAGTCAGATTTGATTATGCTGTTTTGACAATAACTGAATATAAGATGTGTGGAAACTGTAGCCTACTTTATTTTCTTGGTGTTAGGTCAACATTTTATCAGTGAGTTTTATTATTTGTAACTATTGTAATTATTTGTAAAAGCTATTGATATTGATGCCATTCCATCTTAGTTATGACCGCACTAAACGGCCTTCAGCATGTAGCCAACATTTCGCCTCAAGCCATTTTCCCACTGGTGTTTCTGGTTAAAATGTGCAACAGCAGGGAAGTAGCAGGCAAGTCTGAAAATGATATATCATAAAGCTTAAATAATTTGGTGATGAAAATGTTAGATCAGTTGTAACTATAGTTCAGCTATGTCCTCTGCTTTGTTTTTTCAGTAACCCAGTAAAAGCAAATCAATATCTTTTATAAAGCCAGTCTATTTGCCTGCTCAGTACAGTCCAGTCAGGTCCTATATGGTTATAGCTTGTCTGTAGGTTTAATTGGACACATGGGACACAAAATTGACTTTATTGACCAAACTACAACTACTACTACGACATGCAGCCCTCTAATACAATACATGCAGGTAAACTGAAGACCAAGAAGACCACTACAAAGAAAAGCAATTGAGCACAAGGTTAGTTAGCAGCTTTATAGTAAAAGCGGTGTTAATTTGTCCAGTAAAACGACAAGTAAGTTATGTAATTTTGTTAATTTTTTTCCATCATCTTGGTCACAAACATGCATTTGAACTGCTTAAGACTTAAAGTTATGTTTTATTTCTTACGCAAGCAATTAAGTTCAAGAAATAATTAATGCATTTTATTTCGTTGTCGCAAGTAACCAACTGATTTAATATTTGAGAAAACGTCAGTATTCATTCATTGTGCAGCTTTATTTTTTAAAAATTAGAGAAATTAGAAACTAAAGGGGCTCACTGTAGCCTTCTCTCTATGGACTAATGAATCTTGCTAATGAATGAATACAGATTTCATTATGACCAACCAAACAACCACTGTGTAGTAAAATGTTTTCCTCCAGTAATAAACCTCACAACAAAAAACACTTTTCAACCGTTTCAACTTGATTTGAATATTCATCATCATCATCACATCTTTCACAACCCAACATCGCCCATGCATCCACCCACACAAAAACAGGTAACATTTATGACACATTCGTTTTGTTTTTTTTCCAAACCAAGTTACTTCCTGCAACCACCATCTCCTCCACGCTGACAATAGCATCCACTTTGAGGCAATATGACCCAAATACAGGATTGTGTGTTTCTCCCATAAAAACAGCACTGAGAGTGTGAATGAGACAATAGACTCACACCACTCTACATTCTTTGCATGGTTAGCATAACTTCCCCTCATCACTGAATCTGACTGTGAAGCTGAAGTCATCCCACGCTAAAACTGTACGCAGACCAAGAATAAGACCCTAAAAACCAGTAATTGCCACCTCGCCCCCACTGCTGCAAATCCACCCATAGGGAGTGAACTGACATCTGAAAACAGCCCCACAAAACGTAATCTAGACCAACATGCGTGCACATTTTACTATGTTCAAGTCTTTATTGGGTGAGGAAAATATATAGCAGCCAATGCAAACGTACCATTAGGGTTTAAGAAAAGCTAAACTTAACTTTTAACATACAGTATACAGTTGCTATCATAAATGACTAATTGATTCACTTTGCTATGCTTTGCCATGTTAGCTGTATTGTTTTGTGCATTTTTTTTATTTTTTTTATTAGAAAAAATAAACAGCTTGATGGGAAATGTTGGATTAATTTTGTTATTATAACTTATGCAACCAGTAATACAAAACAATGCAGAAGTCAGGAGTAAGACTTGGTTGTCAAGGGCAACAGCATTTTAAACCTGAGCCCCAGAAACCGCATGCAGCTCTACAAAGTTTCCCACGCTTTTCTTAAGACAATCTTGCACGATTCTACTGGAACATAAACGGTAATGAGGAAATCATTATTTAGCATTGGCAAAACTATACATATAAGACAAATCTCCAGACATCACATTTTCTAAATTCACAGCTGAATGAGTGAAATGTTTTGACAGACTGAAAATGTCTGATATTACATAACTTTTCTCTGTCAAAATATCAACTCCCACTTGAAACACTTTGTATTTTTTCACAAGCAAAAGCAAGAAGAATTTGAAGGTTTTTGTTCAAAAGGGCTATGTCATTCTTTATCCCTGAAGTTTATGTGTATCAGACAGGTTCACCCATGTAGCCGCAAAGGCCAAATTCAAGTCAATATGGTCTCATGGTTATTTACGGCTTAATTCACCTCTATGCTCAAACACTGTCCCAAGCCAATTACTTTTCCTCCATCATGTTCTGAGTGACGGGTAGAGCTAACCAATCACAGCAAGGTGATGGTGGTTCTGATTATCACCCTCATTCTCATAAAGCATAAATCATGACAAGTATTACGTGTACTGTGGCCATTGTTAAAGCCTAAAATAAACTGCAAACCCACACAAAACATACTACTACCACAAGAGGAAAGGTGACATATTTTACAGTCAGCAGTTTTTAAAAAAAGCCCTGATGCAACCATAACTACAATTGTTTTAATCTTTTTTTATCCTTTTTTTTTTTTTTTTACAAATAAAATGTTTCTATAGACACAGACAACATGCTCATTCAAATACTATACTACTATTTGTATTTGCATCATGTGACAAATTAAGATGTTAAATTAAGAGCATCCTTTGGGCACAGGTATGACAAGGACTAGTCTCTGTAGCTTATTAAAATGGCTATATTGATTGCAGTGTTTAGGGTGACAAATAACCAAAAGGTTAACAAATTAATTTCTTTCCATATAATGTCACAGATCTTGTTGTCTCACGGCAAACAATGAAAAGACATTCCATAGTGCCTAGGGCAAACAAATGGCATTTAAAGTTTGTTTTTAAATGTCATGTTGATAAATGCACAAAACATACATTAATATACTTCCTACTGACACCATTTAAAAGTGCATTGCGTAACTTTTCTGGTGGAGGGTCTGCCACCTGCTTGTCTCCTTGGAGGTGTTGATTATTTCACAGTAAGAAAATATATTTAATGTCCTACTGTGGAACATTACCATGGAGACCTCCAAGTAGCAGACCCTCCACCTTAGAAGTTACATAGTGCACATTTAATGAAGCAAAACAAAGCAAAGTCATTTCAATTTTGTTTTGACATAGCACACAACACTGAGCAGTTTGATGACTCACTTTGACAAATAACACACCAATCAAGAACAACTTTACCACTTGACACTTTTCTAAAACACTTCCACAAATTGAAGTAATGCCAAATTATAGGGACCTGGTAACCAATGGCAACAGCTTTTTAGTGCATCCCAGAGTGCATGAAGTGCTGTCGCATTGTGGGATACCAGTCTCTTTTTGAACCAGATTGATCTAACCAATATTCAATGTATGGCTATCTCTGTGTGGCTTATGGCAGCCTCCTGTAGTCTGTAATCATCTTTCTCAAGTGGTGAACAGAAAAGCACTTCAATGGTCAATACTGACAAGCCTGCTCCAGAAAATTAGACTTGCAAATTATCTGAAAACCAAAAGATATATAGCACACTTTTGTGAAAGCAATACTCAGAGATTTAAAATATTCAAAAGTCCACCACTTTCAAGATCTCAAAATTTACTGTTGATTTTGACAGAAATTAAAGTAAAGCTATATAAATGTTTCCAAAATTCTGCAATATTACAGAGGGGAAGACAATATGTTAAAACCATTATGTGTTTGCACAAGAAATAGTGCCATTATAGATATATGTTCAGATGTATGTTATGTGCACATTTCACGGTACATGCTTCCGGCTCTTATGTTGCTGTAGTGAGCCACATAATGCAGGGACAAGTCAATACAAGCTCTGCACAACGCAGCCCCTGGACATGAGGAGGGGGCTGTGTCAGGCTAATTACACTGTCCTCTGGGGCTGTATTACAGAGCCAGCAGTTTGCATCCGAATGTGGGTCATTTACACACAGAACGGAAGTTACTATAAAAACATGAACTATGACAGAAATTAACCAATCAACAATGTAAATAGCAAAAGTAAAAGTCAATTTGTTTGCATTATTCTCGGTTTTAAACTAGCACAGGAAACTTTTATTACATACACATTTCACACTGCATAAAAATGAAGTATGGAAAACAAGCTTTATTATTGTCCTGGCTTTGATGTTGGGATGCTCGTATCAGGCCTTTTATAAACCCCAGATTTATCTCACTCTATGTAACTTATATAATGTTATTACCTTCTAAAAAACATACCCGGAGCTGTGTTTTGTTTCACTTAGATGTTTGAGTAACCTATTATTATTTGTCTCCCTACATTCCCAAAGCTCAAAATACTTTGTTCCGCCTTATGATTTCATTATATTAGTTTTCAAGTTAACAGCTACCTTTTGTTTATTGGAGATTGGCAATTCCAGCTGAAATTGTCTAAATGATTCTAGTGGACATGTACACATTTTAAAACACAGTGGAGCACTTCCTGCATTACCACATGACATAACAAAGTGGAAAAGAGTTCTTTCAGTTTGAGAGAAGAACTTAGCTTAAATATTGACTAAACTTTATTGATCCAGAAAGGAAATTATTTGTAGTGGTGTGCATTGCCATGAGTCTGGCAATACAATACATATTACGCTACGCATATCATGTTATATCCCGATATATCCCAGAACTAAAACAAAGGACAATATATTGTGATTTATCAATAATTACTTCTAATATTAAGTAAGTTCACAAGCACAAAATTGTATTATTGTATTACATTAATTAATCTATTTATTTTTAAATCATGAGAACAGTAAATGTAAAAAAAATAATGATTCTGACGCATGTTGAATAGATTCAAAAATTATGCAAAGTAGTTCCGTGATATAATTGTGAGTTAAAACGTATGAATTAAACAAAACAACTAAAGGTATATTTTTGATGAGGAAACACGTTATAACAGATCAGAAAATAGCATAATATGGGCCCTTTAACTTATAATGTCTGGTTTATCTTATATCCATACCTGCCTCATCAGTCTTCTCCTCAGACATTTTTGTTCCCTTTTTTTTTTTGGTCCTAATACATTTCTTTTGATAATGCAACCATCCTTGACCTAGTTATAAATTACAGTAAAATTGGTTAATCCTGTGATCCTACCGTAATAAAACTGACAGATGACATATAGCTACCTTCCAGAAAACAGCATCAGACAGCACTGATCACATCAAGTACCTCCTGAGCCAGTAGAAGAATGCTTTCAAGTGGAAATGCATAGTTTCACAAGCACTAAAAAACAAAGAGACCCCAAAAGCTACCAGCACATACAACTTAAATTAAGCACAAATTAGTGCATAGAAAGAAAAAAGTGGTTTATACTTCTATGAACTATTTTGAATGGATATGGATTGATCACACTTATGTAATACAAAATCTGCCCTAAAATGGTGCATTATTAAGAAATAAGCTGCAAGAATCTCTATTCTAAGTTTGCTATATTGGTTAAATTGAGTGATTTACAGAACCGTATGCTTTATTTATTATATTAGAGTCTATAGACATGAGGGTGACAATAATTAGGCATTACATTTGAACAAGCTTTTCCACATTAATCGGTAATAACTGTTGTAATTGGGAAAGGCGACCTATGATGATAAAATACCAGGCTCAAAGGATGACAGAAAAGCAACGCATTCTTCCTCAGTTTTCGCTTCCTATGTTTTCATTTGCACTGGTGCTGCCAATGAACCTACAAGTCTAGTTCGCTGGGAATTGATAAATGTGAACGGCATATGAGACACTGCGTGTGTGTAAATGTGGTGTCTATTGGTGATCATAAAGAAAACGTACCTGAAAACGCTGAATTCCGTCGCTCCAACCCACTGACTTGTGAATGTGGAGCTCCCAGGCCCGGATACCTTCTCTTTATCCGCCCACTGAAGGCAGCACACCCTCGGCTCAACAAGCTCCTCGTGTGCGCTCAGCTTCCGAAACCACGTACCGGAAAAGAAAGAAAAATCCCTTTAGTTAAACATTGGGGGAGAAATCTGAAGAATAATAGGCAGAGGGGTTGAGACCGAGCCCCCAAAATGTCGCTGGTGTGGCGGTGGAGCAGTTTAAAGCTGCTGGAGGAGGTCCTCTCGACACAGGAGATGGGAGGAGTGCCAGCAACAAGAGGCAGCAAGCGTCAAGTTAGAGATACGTGCACGGAAGCGGCCCTTTCACAATAAAAGCGCGTTGTTTAGTTTTCGTTTAGAACATTCAAAATAAAAACAACTTCCGCTCGATATTAAAATAACGCTTCTTTTAATTTAAATGGTCAATAAACAGTGGTGGATTTTTTTTGTACTTCGTTAAATTCAAACTTTATTGATTCACAGGGGATTTTTTTTGGACACAGTAGCTGAAACTTCACAAATATAATAACAAAAAGCAAAACAATATATATAGCCTAATTATTAACTGTTAATAATACACTCAAAATACATAGTGGGAATATCAAGAGACTGGTGTTAAATAAGGCACGCTTATGTTCTGAAAAAGCAGCATTATTAGAGAAATAAAAATCTAAATTTTAGTATCAACCCAAAACATGCACCGTAGGGCTCTAGGATAGCTATTATATAATGTATAATGTTGCAAGGCGCCAAATGAATATATGTATTTATTTCTAATTATGAAATATGTCTATTTTTCAGTCATGAGCGTTGGCGTGTGGCTGTCATGGTCATCAGCTACTCTGTGACGCCATCTTGTGGTTGACTACGGTAAATGCTTGTTTTCTTTATGATCTACCTCATGACTTTTAATGCGTAGAATAACAGTTTGATGGACTTTAATTATGCATTTAGTTATTTTCTTTAGTTAAATGCATCACTATTTAGTTCACTGTAGCATGCTTTGTGTATTTGCTTTGCAGAGTGTTACCTCACATTGCTCTTTATCCTTGACCCACTTCCGCGCACTGTTTATTACCACTAGTCCACACATAACGCTACGTATTCAGAGCCAGAACCGGACAGGAGAGCTCCAGGAACAGCTGTGCAGACCAAAATGTCTCGGGCTACGGACAGACTCAGACATCTAATCGGACATCTTGACCGTCCTCCTGCCGCTATTGTATCCTTTATTTTGCCATTGAGACTGTAAAACCCGAAAAACAACCTTAGACATGGGGCTGCACCACCGTGGAGTCCGGGGTCTTGTCCCGCAAACCAGGCCTCGAATGGGTCTCGCTTAATGTGTTATGGTTATTACATTGTTGTAATGTTTGCATGTATTCCTCGTCTCTAGAATAGCGCACATACAACGGGACTAGGCTGTGTAACCAGTCGAACAGTGTTGCAAATGGCAGGTCGATATTGCAATGTTAATATTAGTTTTGCATTAGTCCCTTTATGGTGGTCTCGTCAATCAGTAAGTTAAAAAGTACAAGTTGGGCACTGTGGAGAAACAGAAATGCTAAGGTTAGAGCACACTTAAAGATAAAGACTAGTATGTACTACTACTTTATGATTTTCAATATTTCAGGATCAGTGGTTATCAAACTTTCCAATCCTTGTAGGTTCTAGTCAAATATTAGACCTCTGAACCAGGTTTACTACAGCATGAAAAACTAAACAGAGCTAAAATAGATCTAAATCTGCAAAACAATCTTTAATGCATCACAAGGCATGGCAAGTTTATTTGTAAAACACAATTCATACACAAAGTAATTCAAAGTGCTTTTCAGAATAATAAATACAACAACAATTTCACCCAAAATATTGAAAGAAGTTATTGCTCATGTTTTATTCCTTTACTGGTCGCCAACAGAAAGCTTCACCGACTGCTGTCCAAGCCTACACCCTCAACTCTCGACCTTTGAATTTAAGGTTAGTCCTGTTTTTTTATACAAGCGTTTAGCCTATATCCTTACAGTATGATGCATCCATGTTGACAAAGTAATGAGCGAGTTGACTAATTCCATTTATTTACCCCCTACTGTACAATATTACCTATATGTTTATGTAATCCCTCAGTCATCCAGGATCCCTAGGAAAAGTAGAAATTAAATTAAATCAACTGGACAAAAGGTTTTGATCAAATACATTGGATGAGCTGCAAAATGTTTTCCATCAAAAACTTTTGTCCAGTTGACAGAATTGAATTTCTCCTTTTGTAATATAACCTGTAATCTGTAATTGTAATAAAATGTTTTTGGGCCTTATCAACGGTCCGAGGAGCAAAGGTTGATTTTGTTGCACAATTGAATTGACATTATGCTGACCCATATGTAGATTACAGATGACCTGCTTCTTCTATTTCTTTACATGAGATTCATCTTTGGGTCTCACTGTACTGTCTGACACACTTGATAGTCCTGATTACTGTTAATCTAATGGGGTTTTGTTCTTGTCGGATCTTTGTGGATTGGTTGGTCACTGAGATGCTGACAAAAACTGGCTTTCCAAGTACTTCCATCTGGACTACACCAGGTCCAGAAGAGGATTTAAATGCATTCTGTTCACATTGTAGTGGGGGTTCAGAGTTTACTTTAAAGGTGCTATATGTAATGCCCCTCCATGTCCGAACAGCCCCCACAGTCGAGTGTTTTAAGTCTCGTCTTAAGACCCACGTTTATTCTCTGGCTTTTAACACCGCGTGAGTTGTGTGGTCCTCTGTGTCTTTTATTTATTTATTTATTTATTTATTTATTTATTTATTTTTTAAATGTATTTTATGGGTTTTTATTTATTTATTGCTGTCTTATGGCTTTCGTCTTATTTGATTTTACTGGTTTATTGTTTTAATCTGTGTTTAATGAGTGTTTATTTTATTATTATATTATTATTGTTGCTTTTAGTCTGTTTTTGTGCAGCATTTTGGAAACTGTTTGTTTATGAAATGTGCTATAGAAATAAAGTGGATTGGATTGGATTGGATGTACCTTTTCTGGTTGAGGGGCCTAATGCCATACTTTGGAACATTTTTCTGGTACATTATTAAAATCGATTCATTCACTGGAGAGGGAGTACCGGTAATTTCATGGCCAAGGTCTACGTGTCACATCAACAAATAAATATCTACAATCCCCAAATGTCCACAAATTACTGGATTTATTTTGTGACTAAACTATCTTTGCCAAACATATTTACTCAACTTTTGGTGAACTTTTATTTATAGATACTCTCTGGACAACAATGTGCTGACTCCAGAGCAGAGGCTGTTCTATGAGGAAAATGGCTTCCTTCTCATCAAGAATCTGGTGTCGCACGAGGACATTGACAAATTCAGGTAAATGAAGTTATGTCTAAACACAATGGGAGTTTTTTACATATGCAAGAAGGTCGGCCTGTCCCTCTGTTTATTATCAGTGTAGCTCTACATCCTTCTTCTGAAAACGGTTCTCTTTAGTTGTACATATGATTGAAAGGTTTTTACCCCGCTCTTTTTTAATGTTTATTATATGATGATTATTTATGTTTTGATTTGTTTGTATGGTGATTTTCTTATTGTGTCTTTCTTATTCTGTAAAGCACTTTCTAAAGCACTTTCTTCATCCTGGGTAGACCACGATTACGATTGCAGACATTTGTATTTTCAATGTGTACTACATAACAATTCACATTATGCAATAATGCAATGGGTTTATTGTCAGTGATATGTGATTTATTTTTCAGACAGGAGTTTGAGCGTATCTGCCGTCGGGAGTTGGAAGTTCCTGGGCTGTCGGTGATGAGGGACGTGGCCATCGCTAAATCTGAGTATGTTCCTGATCAAAAAGCTGTGACCAAAGTGCAGGACTTTTTCGGGGACCCTGAACTCTTCAGATACTGCTCCTTGCCACAGGTAGAATGCACTGCTGTATTAACCATAGTACCAAATGTATGAATGCAATAAAAAATAGTAAAAGCAGTTAAGGTTGTGCAAGTTGGTGGGACATGGACTTAACAAATTAAACTTTTGATAACAAAAAGGCTGAAACAATGATTGAATTCCAAAAAGACTAGTGACATATTAGTAAGAATGTGTGTGTGTCTTTTTGTGGCAGATCCTGAAGTATGTAGAGTGTTTCATTGGACCCAACATTATGGCCATGCACACCATGTTGATCAACAAACCTCCTGATGCAGGTATTGTATTTGGTGTATTGGAGAGCG
>KN497081.1:859-13820 GCA_000787155.1 Scartelaos histophorus | reverse complement strand
ACCAGGATTGTGGGGAAAACAAGTCCAAATCCCCCAGAAGAGACTAAGATTAGGGACCGGTGTAACAGGCCAGAATTTGCCTCCTTCCAGAATGACCCCGGGGTAATTCTGAACTAGGCCTGAATGACCCCAGGGGTAAAACTAGCCTAGCCTACTTTTTACCCCCGTAGCCCCCCCCAGAATTACAGTCTTAATTAATACAGTCTTACCCACTTGTGATAAATGATTCTCTTAATCTCATTATTGTATATATTCTCTGTGTGTGTTAATAATGTTAAAGGGATTAATGATTATGAAGCCAGCAGAAGTGGATACATTTTGTGCTGACACTTGTGTGTTCAAAGTGCAGTCCACTGTGTTCAAACCTAAAGCTGACATAATGTACTTTAACATGACTATCTGTGTGGAAAGCTGACACAGCTGTACAAAGATACGGCCACATGTGTGTTTCAATCTAAAGACTCATGCAAAACCAAATGCAAAACAGAGTTCATTGAGCCAGACCAGGAGAACAGGGAGGTTTCTACAGGAGGAGCCAACTGCCGTGCGAACGAGTCTTCACCGCAGGGACTAGGAACACAGGAAAACAGGTAAGTATAAATCGTAGTGAGGTAAGCATCAAAAAATCTCAGCCGACTGGTAAATCACCGTCTAGTAGACGTAACAATCTGGCAGAGTCTGGCAGGAGCGCTGGGCCTTTGTCGTGGGTTTGACTGCAGACCTGCAGAGTGCAGGTGAGCTCCAGCAGACTCCACCCATGGAGGAGGGAGGGAGGAGAGCATAAGAACTGAAGCCTCAGGTCAGAGTCAGGGGCGTGAGATGGGGGGGATCATATGATAGGCCCTGGGGGCTGTGAACAGACCAATAAGAAGAGCAGCATTTAAGGGAGGGCCATTTTACTTAAGATTGTTATTCAAACTTTGAACATGTTATTTGTATGTTAAAATCTGATGCACTGAAAAACAGGTTATGTAATGAGCTAATATCTGTCAGAATGTTCAGTATATAAGCCCTTTCCATTTGCTGTACTAGAGAGATGCGTAAAAGAAGAATCTACTGAATAGGACCTGTACCTGCTTGAGCCAAAATATGTGTAATTGCATCAAGTTTTCAGGACTCCTCCAGAAGAAACTGACACACTCCACAAAACAATTATAACGTCAGACTGCCCATGTAAACGTCTGTGTCGATAGAATAATTTTAGAAGTAAAACCAACCTTGCATTTGAAGGATTTATGTCTGAGCAGCAGCAGTGAGTTGTACTTCCTGACAGAAAGTTTGGCAGCAGTGGACTGATATTCTGAGAAATTAGTCCCTTAAAACGCAGCAATTCATGAGATGCAAGATTGGTTTTACTTCTAAAATTATTCTATCGACACAGACAGTCACATCCACAGTCTGGGGTAATTACAGTTATTCCTCAGGTGTTTTGTGAAATGGGTAAGACTGTTTTAAGTGTCAGGCTAACGAAACCCATTGACATGCACTAGCCTCGCACCAGCAACCTCTGCAAATACAGGGACTGGATGGAATCTTTTAAAAAAATGTCTGCAAACATCCACAACACTCTGGCTCAACAGGAAATGAGCTCCTATGTCTGAACTGTCCCTTTAACACGTTCAAAATTGTGAAAAAGTGTGCCACGCTAAATGTGCAGCAATTGACTCCATTTTTGGTACAGATGCTTAGAATATGAATTGGAACAAGGCAAAACTTATTGACAAAATTTGGTGAAAGTAAATTTTATGAACCAGCACATGTACAAAAAATAATAGGAAAAAAATGACTTACTATCGATTATTACTATCCCCACTCTATCTGTACATCCCCTTAATGTATATTTATTTTTTTCAAGTTTTACAAACACTATCATATCTTTGACATCTGGCAGATTTCCAATATAATAACAATATACATCTCGCAATTAGAGAAGTAAATGCAATAATATCCCTCTGTGTGGAGCCACATAAATCTAATTCTAATTCTTATATTCAATTCAAGGCTCTTTTATATGTAGAAAATCAAAATGTCATGCAAGTTTATAATGTCATTAATGCTTTACCATGAAAAATGAACGTCAGGAGGACCCTCGCCAGAAATGCTACAAAAATTTCCAACTGCATTCTGTACAAATGAGGTGAATGGTTATATAATAGTGGAAACATTTCAGAAGTATTGCTGGGTTTCAGATAACATCACAGTATTATATAGGTATATTTAATACTGATGGGGGTAGCGAGAGTAAATAGAGCTAAAATGTAGAGTTTTGTTGTCATCTAGAAAGATAATGGGTTTAGTCATGTCAGCTTTTCCCTGGAGGCGATGAAAACAAGAGTCCAGAAGTCCAGTTGCAACTTAATATTTATTCGGTTTAGGCAGAAAATACAGGTACACCATGGGGACTGTCCAGTTACATCTCTAGAGTCCCCTGACATCTCTCCACGTTTATACTGCCATTTTGGCAGACATCAGCTTTCTTTAAACAACTTGGATTCCATTTGGTATATGGTTTACAGCTTGAAAATAACCTGAACACCCCAGTCTTTAAACTGTACATATATGGCTATACTTTGAACCTGCCCGAACTTCCACAAATATCCCAGGTTCCCCTTGTGTCGCCCCTGCACTGAAGCAACAGGGTCCATATATTTTTAACCCCTGTCTCACATGTCTGTGTCACTCTAAATGCTGCCTCTTTGTCTTTGTGCACAGATTATGGAATTAGACAGACCCCTTAGAAGAACACAGATTATAAGGATATTAACAAGAAATCATTTCTCACAGTCACCAATAAAAAAAGATTAGGAAATTTTATGACAAAGTACAATGTTTTTAATAGGGAAATCAGTCTCTTGCCCCCATCTTAAAGAATGACATCAGCACATTCTACAATCTGAAAACCACCAATTCTCCTTTTCCCTGTAGCTGATCGATCATCGTCATTTTTGAAAAAAGAAAGGCCACTCAGATTATTAAGACATAAAAGCATTCTGTTTTGGAGTAAAGGTCCTGGGATACATAAAGATGGATTTTCATTGAAATATTTGTATATTGGAGAGGCTCCAGACCTACTTCTCTTGATTAAGAAATGTGTTTGGCCAGACATCCACACGGGACAAATGGAAGATTAGTGGTACATAATATATACCCTGATTTTGACTGAGTATCACAGCAGAATGTTTCTTTATATAATATGTCCAGAGGTGTACATTATTTTAGCCTCAGACCACTTTTAGTCTGACAAAGTTGTCTCATTTCTGTGCATGTGGATTTCTAGTAGAGGGTATGACAACTGTCGGTTTTGCTTTATATTTGTGTTTTAAAATTGTCATTCACCCTCCACCATGTTACACAGTGCATCACTAAAAGAGTCAGTGGTGCCACTTACTCATGACATACAGAAAAAGAAGAGTTTTAACATTCTTTTTGGTTAGATTTAAAATAAAAAATCCATCAGGATCTGAGTCTGACCTGATCATTCAGATGGTATAAACTTGATGCACTTTTAGTAATGCGCCACATCCTCTTCGCAGACACTCTCAAAGGCCTGCAGTGCTAAAAACAGTCTGAGCCAAAATCAAATTGATTTAAATCCATTGATTTGAATAAGCTCTGCCACAGGAGACATTTAAGTGCCACTTTTATAACTACTCTGGATAAACGCCAGTGGAGATGCTTTTTATGATCATCCCTTTAAAAATCATCCAGAAATGTTAATAAAATACGTCTCCAGTATTGAAGAGGCAGAGGCTGGACTGTGGGCGTCTGCAGCTGCACATGTCTCAGAGACAGAGACGGGAAGGGACCAGGAGGGAAACAAGTGCCTCAGGATGCTCGTATTATTTAGGTTATTGCTTTTTTTTTTTTTTTTTTTTTGGCATAAAGTGGCTAATATACTCGACTTATGATAGAAGTGTTTGGCGCCACAGTGGCTGAGTGGCCAGCACTCTTCTCACATAAGTCCCAGGATTGATCTTGAGTTGTCTGGGCCTTTCTATGCAGAGTTTACATATGGCATATGACTCTGTTTTCCCCTAAAATATGCACAATAGGTCTTTCACCTGAGGGACAAACCAAGCTTAGCTCAACATCTGGAGGTGCGTCCTCTGGGCGCTCACTGCTGCTGACAGGTTTCTACAGGTTCAAATGAAGGACAAATTTTACAACAGGGACAGTAAAGCCTAACCTTAATATGGATTTTTAGTATAATTGCTACAATTTGAAGTCATTATTCTCTCTAATCTTATGCACTAAGAACAAACTGTAAATGGCACATGGGCACACAGAGACTGGGCCTGCTAATTATGGGAAATCCCCAATATTAACATGAATGGTGTTAAATCGTCCATCCCTCCTGGGTTTGACTAGTATGTTGTAGTAGTAGTAGTTTTCTTTTTTTTGACTCTAATCTCATTTGATCACACAAAAAAAAGAGCTAAAAGAAATATTGCCCTCCATACAGAGAGTGTGAATGATGGTGGCACGTTCTTATCTCTTCATGGGCACAGATCAATAAACCACTTTTGAGACTCAAGTTGAGACAGACAGCTGGGAGACGTCAACTTTTTATTTAACACAGTTTGACACAATAACATTTTGTACTTCTGCCCACGATAACATCTGATGAAAGACTGTAATCTTTTTTTGTAAGAATTGTTTTCTATTTCTTGAAATTTAATAATTCTGACTCATTTCTGGTAGATTTAGATTAGATTCATTCTTATCAACACTGCCAATCCCACTACACACATAACTAGTTACTAAGATAAACGTTATCTTTTTTCCAGTGTACATTTTTTCTTTGTAAATTCCAGGACAGATCATTTCAGTCCTGGAATAATAAAGGGTTAATCAAACATGTATAAATGAAACAAAGCACAACTCCAGGGCTTTTTTTTGAGGTGGTAACAACATTATAACATGATTTAAAGCTCACAGAAGTCAATTTTGCCTAATATATGACCTTTAGTTACCTCTTATAGTAGCAAAGTTTGTATTTGAAGTATATTTGTTGACTTTAAAGACAAAGGACCAAAACTCCCCGATCCAGACACAGGGTTCAGTCCAGTTTAGCCATTCATTTTATGGTCGATGAAACTACAGCAGTAAAAAGCTCACACATTTGAAGGGGGTCACCTTGCCTCTGTGCTGACTGTACACTATTCTGATCAGACTGTGCTGCTGCTGCTGACCCGAGCCTCCTATCAATCACTCAAGAACATCTGGACAGAACAGACAATGCGTTTAAATGATTATTAAACAGAGCTAAAAATAGATGTATGCATATGCTTCTGAATGTCAAATCTGTGCATTTTTCAAGTTAAAATTTTGAGTTAGAGACGTTCTGCGCTGTTTGAGGTTTTGTTAGGGTTTAATCTGAGCTTTATTTGAATGCAATCTGAAAGGAAAGAGCTGATTTAGTTATAGCCACAAGACACGAGATTTTTGCTGTTAAACAAGTCTGTCCCACATAAAATTACAGTCACAAGCTAGTTTTTTAGTTTTTTTGCTGAAAATCAAACCCTTAAACAAGACCATGAAAATATTTAGTTTAAATCCATTTTATATTTTTTCTTGAGTTTTCAGACCATTTTAAAACTTTCTTTGACACAGTTTGCTAATTGCGTCTCCATTGTAACCTCTAATATTCCACCATAAATATAGACGTAGAACACCCCCAGCTTAATGTCACTGCAACGTTTCAATGCAAACATATAATAAAAGTGAAAATAATTTTATTTAACTTTTATTTTCTTTTTTTCCCATAAATTTTGTTCTTCAGCATAATTACTTAGTCCACGTGGCCTCTTTCATGTTGGAAAATTGAAACTTAATTTTCAATTTAAAAAGTCTATGGGGATTTTTATGGGCAATTTAATTATAATCCAGAGGCATTGTTCTGTTATGAAATACAAGCAATTAAAAGTATTAGACAAAGCACAAAAAATAAGAGTATGGCAGTTAAGAAACACTAATTGGTTGCAAAACACTTCACCCACGAATGTAACAGAGGAGCGAATTTATAACGCACAAATGTAGCACTGCCAGTTTAGTTCTCATTATTTTAATACAAAACTCTAAATGTGTTTAATCATCAAACGTCGATGGAAAAATCACTTTACGTGCCTGTTATTTTTACTCTTCAGGGCTTATTTCAGCTCCTCTACAAACTTCAGTCGCAACTCAAACAAAATATCGATCCACTCTTTTAGCTGGAAATTGATTCTGCTCGACTTCTCGACAACTCCTGCTTGACACCAGCTCCTTTCCCCAAAGTCTCCTCCAAGGACGCGAGCTTTAATCAGAGTGCTTTCTGACAAGCGCACCAAAGCGAGGTAAGAAATAAAAATAAAGTCCTTAAGTTTGTTTAAGGTTGTGATGGAGGGGAGCCAGAGAAATGAGGCGTTTATCGAGTAAACAAGTGCCAAACACGAGCAGATTAGTGAGATTTGCCAGAGCTCGCCTGTGCCAGATTTCTTAAAGGTGAGGTGTTTGCGTTATACGGCCAAGAAAAAGTCACCTCGCTTCTGCTGAGAGGGCATTTCCAATAAAGTCCCACAGCCCCCAGCCAATAATCTATCAATACAAACTTCCTCTATTGGAATGCAGGGGAGTGTTGAGGAGGTACCACGGTGACACGATGCAGACAGAAGAAAACTCCGGCATCAGCCCCAAACCCACTCACTACACAGGCCTGAAGTCTTTACTGCACTGTAGAGCCTCAGTCACAGAGAGATTCAGACACACAGTGCGCTGCAAAGACCTTGTGCTGTGGACTCATACATAAAAGTATTATTACACCAATGCGTCAGCTCAACCAGATGTCAGCCATATTGGATTCAAATTTGCTAAGCATGACGCAGCATTTTTTCCAAACGTTATAACTCCAACGAGGGGGTTCACCTGAACAAGCTCGAATGTGGTTTACATTATCTCAGGGGATGGAGCATAAAAAGTTCATCAAATCCAGATTTTTCACACATGCAAAATCACACAAATTTGGACAATTTTGAAGTTTTACAAATTGCTCCCATTTGCACAAACAAACTCCAATGTCAGTTAAAAAAAACAACCAAAAAAAAACTGTTGAAATCACCCAAATCTCACAAACTCACAAACTAAATGGGGTCATGTTTAGGGGTTTGGGTAGGGTCTAGGGTCGGGTTAGGGGTTAAGGTAGAGTTAGGATTGATAGGGTTAGGAGGTTCCCCCGGAGGAGCTGGCGGAAGTGGCTGGGGTGGAGGAAGTCTGGGAGTCCCTGCTTAGACTGCTGCCCCCGCGACCCAGCCCCGGATAAGCGGAAGAAGATGGATGGATGGATGGAGGGTTAGGAGGTCAGGGGTTAGGGATAGAGGAGGGTTAAGATGTGGGACAGTGGGGGTCAGGGATGGGGTAGGCTTAAAGTTAGAGTTAGGAGTTAAGGTCATGGTTAAGGGGTTAGGGCTGGAGGTCAGGGTGAGAGTCTGAAACCATGTAAACTGTTACCATCCAAGCAGCTCTGGATGCACCAGTGAAAGACAAAACAGAGCTGTCCAAGAAAGTGGGTAAACTCAGCACTCATCTGTCCCGCTCACAGTGTCAGTGTGAGCTACATCATACAAAAGAGAGTTCTGGCCCTGGAGGAAGCTGTGGGAGAGCAGAGAACATAACAGAGCATCAGACTGAACAAACTCCACATGGAGGAGCAGAGGACCCCCTCCTGGTTCCACAAACAAGGCTCCTCCAAACACTGACCTTACCTCAACAAATCAACAGCAACAACAACTCACAGGTTTGAGTGTTTTTCATGTATATAACAAAAACACAAAATAAACAGATTTTATTGTTTTACATGTTAGTTGGATCTGTCACTGGGAGTTTTAATATCCAAGTACGTGAAAGAGAGTACTTTGATTTATTTCAGAATCAACAAGAGGTTAAACTGAACACAGGTTTTCATGTACAAGTAACACCCACAGAGTGAATCGACTGTATCTCAGCTGAGCAGCTTGTACTTGGACTTAAAATACATTTCCAAGGTTGTATTCCATACCAGGTCGTCCTTGTTGGTTTCTTTCTAACATTTATTTCTGTTTCAGAAGCGTGTTTACTTTGCCCAGGGGCTGCACGCTTTTATAAACTCTGCATTTATGAATATGTATCTGTATAAACATTGGGGATTTTATAGTTTTATCAAAGCCTGGTTCTATAGGGTAACAAATCATTTTACATTTTAATTGCCCCTTTATCCTTTTTGACAAACCTCGGTATGTGTCCTCGGTATTTCAAATAGTTTATAGCATTAGTGCTTGATTTCTTAAGTGTAGCTTGGGTCACACCTGTGTTCCAGTGAAGATGTTTTGGACCAGTTTTTAATATTAGGTCAAGGTCTGCCAGCTTCTTGTCCTGCCAATAACACCATTAGCCAGGCAACTGCTTTTTCTGAGCCAATATAGGAAATAGGTTTCATATCTAAATTATCCAAATCCATCCCGAAATTCTGGGAGTCTGAAAAATGACCCATTTTCCTATTAAAGTCCAAACGTCATTGGTTTAATAAACCGTTGTTTGGGTTGTTTGGGTTGTTTGGGTTAGCTGATTTTTTTAAGGTATCTGACAAACAAAATGAGATGCATAAATACTCATAAAACCTGTTCCATGAAAATCTCTATAGGGGAGATTTTATTTGAGAGATGCAAAGGCGGTACTTTTCCATTATAGTCCAAATATATTCAGTTCATATAACACAATATCAGAGCTATCAGGGCAAATGGATGCTCTGGGCCCATGAGGTGGACCATATAGAAGGTTCTATTACACAGTGCGGGAGCCGACCGGTGGGGTAGTCATTGAATGCTAATAAAAAGAAAACATATCAGCAGTCAATCCTAAAAATGCACATTTGTAGAAATGGAAAATATTTCGCATGGGACCCAGAAAAGTGTACGGTACCTGTGTGAAAAACCATCTTGTATTATTAAATATTGATTAAGTGTTAGGCAGTTTGTATTATTAAACCAGGCAGTGGTGGAACATAATGTAGTGAAAGCAGTGCATTACTGTACCTAAGTAAAGTACAAATACCTTTTACTTACAGACACTTTTTTTTTTTTTAACTTAATTTCATCTGAGAGCTTTCATTTGTCCTCTAATCCAAGCATAAATACTCATAAAACCTGTTCCATGAAAATCTCTATAGGGGAGATTTTATTTGAGAGATGCAAAGGCGGTACTTTTCCATTATAGTCCAAATATATTCAGTTCATATAACACAATATCAGAGCTATCAGGGCAAATGGATGCTCTGGGCCCATGAGGTGGACCATATAGAAGGTTCTATTACACAGTGCGGGAGCCGACCGGTGGGGTAGTCATTGAATGCTAATAAAAAGAAAACATATCAGCAGTCAATCCTAAAAATGCACATTTGTAGAAATGGAAAATATTTCGCATGGGACCCAGAAAAGTGTACGGTACCTGTGTGAAAAACCATCTTGTATTATTAAATATTGATTAAGTGTTAGGCAGTTTGTATTATTAAACCAGGCAGTGGTGGAACATAATGTAGTGAAAGCAGTGCATTACTGTACCTAAGTAAAGTACAAATACCTTTTACTTACAGACACTTTTTTTTTTTTTAACTTAATTTCATCTGAGAGCTTTCATTTGTCCTTTCTAATCCAATTTGAAGAGTGAAAAGTAAAAGTATTTTTTATTATAGTTTGAGATCTGCAGATAATTTGAGCAAACAAACATATAACAATACAAAAATACAAACAGCGAGATAAAAAGATCAATTGTTTCAACAAAATTCCTCACAAATCCTTATCAAAATCTGCATTTGAAGCTTTATTAGAGCTCAAAATCTGTGTGAAATAATTTTACATTTTTAAAAAGGTACTTCAAAGTATTTTTCCTGCTCCTGTATCTGTACATCTACTTAACAAAACTATGTACTCTTTCCACCACTGAAACTGAAGCATATCCTGACATAGACTGACCATAAACTGTATATATAAATGGACAGAGCTAACCTGCTGACCACCATGGAAGTAATCATGGGTGTGAGTCCAGCTCCATCGACTCTGGTTCCAATTCATTTTGTACAGAAAAAACTTTGCATCTCTCTCTGTAACTGCTGCTGTCAGACTCCTCATTTTGGTCTTAAAATGTTCGTATTAACCTGCTCTACAAGATCATGATGTTTTTATTTCTCTATTTGGTCTGTAAATCAATATATATTTGTTTGTGTTTTAAATATAAAATATAATATCTTGATGATGCACATTTTGTATGATGCAGACTACTGTATGAATAGCTAAATGTGGATCCAATAAATAAATACAAATAAAAAGTAAAAAAAATTCATTCCTATCAGCTCCAAATTCATCCCATATCTGCTAGTGTTGGTGAGCTTCATTTGACTGGAGCTGAACGCTACGGGTGACGTGTGAGTCCAGCTCCATCGACTCTGGTTCCAATTCATTTTGTACAGAAAAAACTTTGCATCTCTCTCTGTAACTGCTGCTGTCAGACTCCTCATTTTGGTCTTAAAATGTTCGTATTAACCTGCTCTACAAGATCATGATGTTTTTATTTCTCTATTTGGTCTGTAAATCAATATATATTTGTTTGTGTTTTAAATATAAAATATAATATCTTGATGATGCACATTTTGTATGATGCAGACTACTGTATGAATAGCTAAATGTGGATCCAATAAATAAATACAAATAAAAAGTTAAAAAAAATTCATTCCTATCAGCTCCAAATTCATCCCATATCTGCTAGTGTTGGTGAGCTTCATTTGACTGGAGCTGAACGCTACGGGTGACACTCGCTTTGTCCACTTGTTTATACAGTCTGAGTCTAACATGCATAATGAGCTGTTTGCCTTGTATTTCTTAGCCTTTACTTTAGATTTCCTGGCACAGCAGCTCTGCAGCCGAGTGCTCCTGACATTCTGCTTTTGTGGCATTTAAGTGCTCAAATCATCTGTACTGCACTGTAGCTGTCATTTTTCTTTTTTACTTAACTTAATATAGCATTTTCATTACTCCAGATGCAATTCTAGAATATACAGGGGTACGTTTGGGACTGGTGATATAATTTACGTTTTTCTTAGCTATTTAAAGGTCTATTAGTTATCTTTTTTTTTAAACACAAAACCATTTTTTTATGCTCACAATGAACTGGCTATGATTCAAAAAGTCCATAACCTCCCGGTTTACTCCACCTGAGCCACTGTCACTCCAGTTCTGTTTAGTAAAATAATTCTAAGGTGAGGTTGTTGCTCCTTCTGTATGTTTATATCAGGGGTCTGACCTTTTTCTTCAGGTGACTTACCTTTACAAAGAGAAAATGCCACAGAGCGACTCATTAGTGGCCGCAAGAAATGGAGTAAATATAAGAGCATTTAGATGGGATACTGTGTGAAGCCTATAGAACATTTACACAATTATTATCCATTTATTAGTGCACAAAGTAGGCATCAACATTAAACATTTACTATGATTATAGGCATCTAATTAAATCAGATTTTAGCCCAATGTGTATAATTCAGACATCAGATGGTGGAGAGCACTGGTTTATATGGTATTTTTTTCACTTATCAAATGTGAAACCTGTCCAAATACTTTTAAAAATCTGTGGTACAGAAAAGAGAGCGGACACGAGCACACACTGGGCTCTCTTTCCTTTTGGGACAGACAGACTTTATGACATCAAAAGAAATAAAGTTCATGTGGGTGCTCGCTGTAATAAAAGCTAATAGTTCATTTTAAACTACCAAATAAAACCAGACGTTACCCTTCACAAGTCCACAAGCACAAGTCTGCACAAGTACGGGGATTTAGAAACGGCCCTGGCCACTTGTTCAGTCCGATCTGTGCCCTCTGGTCTTCTTCTGGCAGGGCAAAGTCAGACAGCAGTAACGCAGACAGCATCTAGTGGTGATATGTGAGAATACAACAGGTTTCCTCATCGCAAACATACCTGGAGTTGTGTTTTATTTCATTCACACATGTTTATATATGTATGAATCAAACGAAAGACAACTCCAGGTATGTTTTTGACAACGGATCGACACTGTAACCTCACAAGTCAATTCTGCGTACTATAGGACCTTTAAATCATCACAAATCTGGTTTAAATATATTAAGTGAGAATGAAACTAAACACGACTCGACTTATGCTGTGATCAGTCCATGACATAACACGGATACAACATAACACAGACCCTTTAATGACTTTGTTTTGACAGTACCAAGCTCAAACCCACTTCAAAATAACACACACATTTGAATGTCTATTTACACAGTTTTCCCACTTGACTGACCCCCTGACAACTGCATAACATTTGACTTCCCTCTGCTGCACACTGTGGTGGAGATACGCTTCAAACCACACGTCACACAGTCCACATTGAATTAATTGCTCTCATAAACAGTGTAATTGGCTGGATGTCAGTGCTAGAGCCGGGCCTCAAGCTGTTGTTTCCACTACAGTGACAATAAAGTCTCTATTAGAGCAAAGATACAGGGCTCATATACAGTGGACTGTGAGGGCCTTTAGAGGCCCACTGCTCAGGACGCTTTAATGAAATGTGCTTTGTGTTAGGGTTGCTATAGAGACGCAAGGATGTTTTGGTCAAGATCTATTCTGCTAAAGTCAACCTTTCAGAGCCTTTAACCATGACATAGTTGTTTCCTCTTCTCATTACCCTCTCGAGGTTGCATTTGGAGAGATTCCTGCACGTCTGAGCACTTATTTTCATGTTGCCATATCGCTCACTACTGACTTTGTTCTCTAGTTTTATTTTCTTAGTCAGTGATATGTGTAGAATTTAGCAGTCCTATGTTTTTGGGGCACACACACACACACACACACACACGCACACACGCACGCACGCACACACACACACACACACACACACACACACACACACACACACACACACACACACACACACACACAGACACAC
>KN497080.1:34689-51254 GCA_000787155.1 Scartelaos histophorus | reverse complement strand
TGCTGACTGTTATAACAATAAAAATGATAAAAATGAGGAATAGTTGTAAACGTAGCCAACCATAGCCAACTCTGTGTGGTCATGTGTTGTCCTCTCCAGAGAAGAGAATGAAATGAAGACGAGACTGTAACAGTTCCAGTGATTATAGTACAACTATGACTCAGTGTGGATCTAAGGACACGCCGTGGCATTTCATTAACTCTTAAGTAATAGAATGGCAGTGAAAAACCCACGAGACACATGCTAATGTATTCAGCAAAGTGCAATTAAAACCCACTCACAGACTTAAACATGGAGCTAATTCATAAAAAATAAGAAAGACTTTTACGCAATCACACTGAATAAGCACAATTACAACCGTCACTTTGTCATATCTTCTACATTATTTCTGCTGTTTTCTATGTGTTTCTCTTCTGTATTAATGGTACCACCTCTCTGTCACAAATGCCAACAGTGAATGGATGTTTTGACTGTAAAAATAGGAGCCTGCAGCGTGACTGTCAACCCACTAGACTGGTGATTTCCATGTCACTCTGATCTATGGCTGTCCACTGTCAACATAAACTCAACTAAAAGTAACCCAATAGTACCAGTACTGTATATATAAAATATAAAAACTGAATTATGTTGTGACTATTGATTATTTTCTCATCTTTCATCATGTTATTATCATGTTAAGACCCATATTTTTGGATATACAGTACTATGCAAAATTAATGAGATTTCGACTATATCATTTGCGTAAGCTTATTCTGATTTGTATTTTGAGTGATTCGTGAATGTTTGAGGAATTCTGCATTGTTCTGTAAGTGCGGCTTCAGGGCTCATTTGACTCTGGAATTATAACATAGGGTTCAAAACTGCCGCATAGTAATTTATCAAAATAAAAGTTCAGTAAAGTCCACAATAAATGAATTAATGATTAAATGCCCCATATTCTTTGTTATAATGTTCTTTCCTCATCAAAAACATAACTAAAGTTGCGTTTTGGTTCATTCACACATGTTTAACACGCATATCCTGCATATTTAGAGTTCTTCTCTTAAACAACAAATCATTTTGAGCTTTGGAAATGTAGACAGGGTAACGATAAAGGATTAGGATGTGTGAATGTAACAAAACACAGCTCCAAGTATGTTTTTGAGGGGGTAACATTCTCACATGACTTAAATCCATTTTATATAATATAGGACCATTAAATAGCTAATTGCCAAATACAAGAAAACGCATAATATGTCCCCCTTAATGGGCAGTTTGCTTAAGTCCACATAAGAGCAGAGAGAGCGATGTCTGTCCTTCAGTATCCTTCAGTATAAACATGTCATCTGCCCTGCATGTTTCCTTTGTGAGCAGTGCACAGGCATGACTGATCCACGTCACGCTAGACCTGACACAAAAGCACACTGTGAAAGCCCATCCTCAGCTGAATACACTGAAGAAAGCTCTGCCATGGCTCCTGTGTTTTTCTCAGCGTAGCCTCCTGTGTAAATTCTGTGCGTATCACTTAATAAGGCAGTTTGATTAACCCACAGCAGAGGTGCATTATTTGTGTGTAAAGGGCATTTGGGACGAATACAAAATATTTCTGCAGTCATGAATATATAAATTGCCACAAGGATTGCATTCATTTTATTATTATTATGTCAAATGGATGTTCTTTCACTCTATGAAGTCAAGGCCTGTTTGTTTTATAGAAAACCAAATGTTCGTATCACGTTAACACTGCACCTTCAGCTGACAACGACCACCTATCAGCTCCTTTTGAATGGTTTATGATCTCATCAGTGATGGAATGAATGTTGCAATCGTGATGAATTGAGAAACATTTTAGATTATGTTGATGAGGGCGACTGTAGGTGTAGCAGACATAGGTGTGTCTGTTCTGCTTTTGTCAGACACCAGTTTATTAGGATTTAGATTGACCATTCCAGACTGATATGTACAGCTCCTGAACTGAGTTCAACACATCAGTGTGGGATGGATCTTAATGAAAGCAAAACATCAAGACGACTATCTGAATCTGATTGGTACAGTATACACAAAGGGCTTCCCTTCTGCATGTTTTTCACAAACAAAATAGTTTGTATTGTTGCTATAATAGGCTGAAGTATGTCTGTGGCGTTACCATGTTTGTTTGGGCTCCTTTGGGTGCTGTTCTGTGATTGGTCCATCCAGTTAACCTTACAACAACACATGCCAAGATGGATCCTGGAGTTTATGGACTCACAAATATCACAAGAATCCATGTTACTGTGCAAGGTTCAAAGTAGGGAAGGCTGTTGTGTGCAGTGACAATATTAGATGAAGAAGGATTATGGGGTGTTCAAGTGCTCATTTTCACCCCCAGTCCTTTTACCCCCAATCCTTTCAAGGACTGGGCGTAAAATCTTCTTGTGCTCAGGCAGGGATGAAAAGTCCTCTGTTCCTAGACACAGTATTTGCCAGTCAAAATCAGTTTCTCCACTGTCACAATAAGATTAAAGAGATACAAGTGCGCCTCTTTCTTAGTGCAAGATTAATAATGATAACATTTTTATCTTTTTTATTGAAAAGTGATTTATATAACATGTTGATTTAATCCACTTTACAGTGAATAACCAAGGTATGATGTATTAGAAAAAAATCATTATTGTATTCTGTAGACTTTTTGGCCAAACTTTTGTAACTAAAACAATGAAAAGTAGGCTAAAGAACAAAACAATCACTAAATAATAAAATGACCCCGTGCACTTTCAAAGGCAACAATAAGGTGACTTTAAACAGTGGCCAGTGTGGCATCTCAGAGGACACTTGCTGTTTTGAAGCCGAAACAAAATGTTTACCTAGCCTAAGGGCTGAATGTAGACACTTTTATCCAATGTCACACAGCAATGTCTGCTTCTGTTTTCTAAGGGCAAAGAGGCAAGAATGTCTCATAAATCAAAACTTACAAAAATAAATATTTTCCTAAATGCATTTTATCAAAAGAATCACATAATTTAGCATAATTAGCCTCCTGATACTTGTATTTCTTGCATGTGTTCAGTTAGAAGTGTCCTGTTGTGTCCTCTGCACATCTTCATGGAACTTGATGCAATATTGTGGAATATTCCAGGCAAAGCAATAACGTATCCATGGAAACAATGAAGACCCACCATAGGAAAAAATAACACAGTGCTCCTTTAATGGAGTAAATACCCATAATGCACCAGTATAGCACTTGTAGATAAGATACTCAACACCAGCGACCACAAAGTATATACTTTCAACACTAAAAACATCTATTTCATACTTTCTCTCAGACTGTTGTTGGCAGATTTATCGTAAACTGTTGCTGTTACTCTAATGGTGTACTTTGCCTTCTCTGACCTCCTGTCCACTGGAGCTGAACAGGGCAGCTCAGGGCAGCTCAGGGCAGCTCAGGGCAGCAGGGGAAGTAACAAAGGTTTAGAAAAATCCTAAATAAGGACAAGAGATCCTGCAACCTTGGTACCTCATATGCAAGTTGTGTTTATGTGTCAATAAACAAATAAATCACCTTGTAACAAATAATTTCCCTTGTGGATCAATAAAGTTTTTTCTAAATCTAAGTCAGTCTGAACTCCATGAAAACTTGGTAGAAAGCAAACCAAAACATTTACTATTAGCATTAGTGAGTGAGTTGTGAGGGTATTTTATGTGTTTTATTCATTCTAATGTTATTTTTATCTGTGTGGATAGGGGACTGGGTTACTGAACAAACATTCTGAAACACTTCTTACTCCAAAGCCTCTTGGTATAATCTCAACGTGGGATTTTTGCCTTGCAGTATTGAACCCGTGTGCTGTGTGCATCATGGACATAGTGACTCTAACCAATCCGCAGCCTTTATACTGACCAGTGTTTCTGTTGGCTGATACTGAATAGTAATGTTCAGCTAACTTGTCTATGTTTGTTAGAAAATGCTAGAAAATACTATAGGTATAAGTATAGGTATACATAGTGTTTATAATAGTACACAGACTCTACACGGCCATTTTCAACAATTCATCCAGATACAAGGCAGGATTTAATCTGTATAGTGTTTATAATAGTACACAGACTCTAGACTGAGAACACGGCATCTCTATGGTTTTTTAATGCAGTAATTTCAACAATTCATCCAGATACAAGCAGGATTTAATGTTATATGCAGTACTGGGAAGTAACTAAATACATGTAATGAAAATACATATTCTGAATACCAATAAATATTAACTTTTTCACTTGTGGTATTCAGAATACAATAAAAAAAGAATACAGTACATGGCAATAGGTGATAAAGCTTTGGGCAGCACAGTATTAATGAGAAGAAAAGCAAACATAGCTCTTGTAATGTGCGTGCGTGTGATTTCTCCTTTGCTAATTAGACATATGTTCATGCAAAACAAAAAATCAAGTTGTTTGTAATTATATATTATGTTTTTACACTAGAATTTGAATGTGTTCATAATACAGAACTCAGAATACAAAGACATACATTACAAAACACATTTTAATTTGGGTATTGAGTATTCTGTAATAATAAATACATACAAATACATCACACAGTACAGTAAAAATAGTCTTTGGGACTTTTAGGCTCCAGCTTTACAGAATCGTGCTCTTTGTAAACAGCCTATAGTCTTAAGAATTGGAGCCTCACAAACAATGTTCCTGTAGTGGATTATGATGATCTGTTGTCTTCTGTTGGTGTGCGTGTGCTGAAGACACTTTTACTCATAATAAGAACACTTTGCCAAATGCTGACTCTAGTAAAAATATGTTTTATTGTTATTTTTAAAACGAATTCCCTTGTGGTGTGTCCATAACCGAGTTTAATTTTACCACTTAGCTAATTGCTCATGGTAATTTGTATCATGCAATGCAATGACATACACATATACTACTAACATCTACAGGTTTAAGGAGGTTTAAGTTGAAAACAGATAAAATAAAAGGTTCCCACAAGATATATTAACCATGGGATGTTGTTTCTAGGGCGTGTTCTGCTTTAGTGACCTTTCAAGTTGTGTTTTTACTGTTTAAGAGCTTGCACTGACGTGTGCGACATAAAATGAATGGTTTCTATATTAAATAAATGTCATGTTGGCTCATCATTATAAAGGACGTGGTCGCTTCATAAATCAGATACAATCACACAGATATAAAGGTAATACGGGTGATATTCAAACAGTGGTACTACAGGCCCAGAAACGTCAAGTACCACCTGAAAAAATATTTATCCTTTCAAGTACCACCTGATCTATAAAAAGACCATATCATGTCTAAACTAGCGTAACTGCCGTATAAAAGTTCTAAAGAAGGAAAATGTGGTTAAAATTAGGCTTGCATACACCATTAGTACACACACCACAGTTTGAGACCCACTGGCCTCTTTAATTTGAGGCTTGTTTGCAGATAATGGCCAGAAGCGAATTAATGAGAATTCGCGTCGTGTTTTTAGATTCTGTTAGAAATAGTTAACGCATAAATAAAACGGAGAAACTTCTATATTTTGGATCCAGCCTCTATCCTTTGATCTGATCTTGCTAGTTTCTAAACTATAAAATATTTAAAATCTCAAACAGCATGGGTAAAAAATGGATCTTATTATTTTGAGTCTTGCTT
The DNA here is from genome assembly GCA_000787155.1 of Scartelaos histophorus. Taxonomy (NCBI): domain Eukaryota; kingdom Metazoa; phylum Chordata; class Actinopteri; order Gobiiformes; family Gobiidae; genus Scartelaos; species Scartelaos histophorus. Next base: position 45,647 of record KN497080.1, on the reverse strand, counting down.
TGTTTTATAGTTGCATTCTCTATTAGCAGCTCAGCTTTGTTACATTGCAAAATATAGCTGTACGAATAAAGTGCAGGCTCATTTATTCAGGCGTATTTAAGTTGATATTTATGTTGATTGCATTAAAGTTGCACTAAGTAACTTTTCTGGAGGATGGTCCACTGCCTGCTTACCTCCAGTGAGATTAAAATGTCAGAGTGTGTCATTAAGGCATCTATACTGTATCCATGGAGACAAGAAGATAATGCTGTCAGGTCTAGTACATATGAGGGGAGGCAAAGGTACGGTAATAACCAAAATCTGTAATTGGACAAATTAAAATATATGCAAAAAATCCAAGGCACTTACCGGTTGAAATAAAATGCTTTATTAATTTACTTAATTTTAATAAAGGCATTTTATTTCAACTGGTGAGTGCCTTGGATTTTTTGCATCTTTAAAGTGACTTCCCTTCCCCAAAGACACCACTGTGTTTTTTCTACTGTTTTTTCTACTGTGTATTATCCTCTGGAGGTCCAGGAAGCGCTTCTTTTGAAACTTTTTAAATTCAAATATATATTTAATACCATACTGTGGAGCATTCCTGATATTTCCATGGAGACAATGAGATGGTGTATCCTTTCCAGAAAAGTTACACTGTGCGTCTTTAAATAAATGATATTATGTTGAGAATAAAGGTCTTACCCTTGAGCTTGATCTAATACAACACTTGTGAATGTTTGGCTTACTTTGAAATTCTAACTTTCAGAGTATTGCAGTCTGAATAAATGGCTTTTTTTTCAGTCGAAGATGCAAAGCAAATTATTGGAAGTCTTAGTCAGTTGGTTTTGAATGTGAATTTGTCCGCTCAAACACCGGGAACTCGCACTTGAGACTGACTTCGCGTCCTTCAGATGAGCAACACGGCACTCCACGCACTCCAACTATGAGAAAAATTAAAAATCCTGCCTTTTAAAGCATGTAGGTGTCCTTTGAGCACCCCCTATGTGTAACCCACGTGTAATTGTCGCAAACCACTTTTAATTCAAATGGCAAACCGCCTTTCTATCAAGTGTCAACCTTTACTGATTTGAAAAGAGTCTGTATTTTTCCGCTTCATGTAATTGCACCAAAGTTCATTTTCCGGTCAAGAGGCTGCAAAGACGGACTCAAAAAGGAGGAGGCCCTGAGAGGTGCACGGCTCTGATTTACATGGAGCAGAGGAGGTAGCGCTTCCTTAAGGCGGTGAATGACTAAATATCACCAGCACACTCAAACCTATTAGCGCTCTCTTGTACTGCAATTGAATTATGGCTTAGGGCTTGTTGTGTCAAAATATGAGCAACCCAATAAATGTATTTCTGAATTATTTATGGAGAGATTTCTTTGTTTATCTGAACGAGGCTGAAACATTAAAGACTGAGGTGAATTTAAGGCTGTGTTTAAGGCCACTTTTCTCTTTAAAGAGCAAAAGACACTGGTCCGGCCTCACAGTAACCCGGTGAATACAAAGTGAATTTTTATTTGTCAGGGGTGATCTGTAAATAATAAATGGTCTTATTATCATATAGTCTATGAATATTCAAACTGCTGTCATAACCCGTAACAACTCAAGCAAATGAAACTATAAATGGTACTGAATAACTGCATCGCATTGCTACGTCTGTAAATAAAATTCACAAAATGTAGTTTGGCAATATGGTGTGATATACAACAACGAATCATAAGTGTAAAAATTGTAAAAAATAATAATAATCAAGTAAAAATGTGTTTAAAGGTATTTGACAAAACAGAACAAAACAGAAAAACAACTTTGACAAAAAATAAAAGCAAAAAATACAGTATGGATTGCTATTTTACCCTTGGAATTTAGATTAAAAAGTATTTGTTTTGTAATGGTGTGGATGAATGCATAAATTAAGGATGTCAATGCATGTAAACATCTTTAAAGTATCAATCAAGGTGCATTAAATAGAATCACAGCATGGAGATTTAATCAAAATAGCAAATCATGAGGAAGGGCTGATCACAGTATGATAATGGAAGATAATGGTTGATAATGGAGGCCATGTAAGTTGTGTGTAAAACTAATAGATTCATACGTTCACGTATCTTCATAGAGTCTAATAATTAATGTTGAAGGTATGGTTGGGCTTTGTTTATTTCATTTATTCATTTAAGTATAGCTTGAGCTGATCTCTTTTTCCAAGGCCTTTGAGATCTGAAAAAAGTTGACTCAATACCTTTAAAAGTTTCTTTGTCTGAAACTCATCACAGAGTTTTATGGCTGAACGAGTGTCGTGTTTCAGCAACAGATGTAAAGCCAATTAAGTTAACAAAAGCTGAATTTGGTGTTCAGCTTGCAATTTGTTTTGAATGTTATTTTGTCTTCTCAAACTAACAAGCTGCATTGTCAACTATATGTAATTCCACGGTGCTGTGTGTTTGTGTTTCATAATCAAGAAACAAAAAAGTTTTGAATCCAAACATCAGTGCGACTTCACACCAAAACAAGATAATTAAATGTTTGCAAAGACACGGAGCCATGAAAATCACACTACATGTTTTGTGCTGAACTCTTATTTGGTTAATCAAGAATTGTGATTAATCAGGTCACAATATGGAAGTGGAAATGGCTTGATTTCAAAAACATTGTCCAGCCTTTTCTACTATGGAGCACTCCCGGACACAATGTAATCATAAGAATAATCATGACTTTATTTGAAGAAAAAAAAGTGAATGTATAGTTCAAAAATTAATTCTACATGTAATATTTGTATATCTGACTGTTCCTCATCTTTATCATTCAGAAAGTTTCATAAATTTCACAAAGCTGTTCACGTAGAGGAATGGTTACTAGATTATGTTGAAGAGAAGTGAATTAAAGGTCTAATATTGTAGCTTTAAGCCATGTTACAATGTTGTTACCACCTCAAAAATACATGGAGTTGTGTTTTGCTTCATTCACACGTCTTTGAGTAACCCTTTGTTATTTCTTGTCTACATCTCCAAAGCTCAAAATGTTCTGTTCCAACTTATCTTTTACCTTTGGTTCTGTGGATATTGGCAATTCTAGGGCTGAAATCATCCAAATAATGAAAAACAGTGGAGCACTTCCTGTATTACCACATGACAAGGTGGAACAGAGTGTTTTCTGTTACATAGAAGAATTAAATATGTAGAGTTTGTGTGTTAAACATGTATGAATGAAACAAAAAACAACTCCAGGTATGTTTTTGATGAAGATTATTTGGATTATCGCATAGATCAGGAAACAGTATAATATGGGCCCTAGGATTTCACAGCTGTTTAGTCATATTGTCAATAAGAGTTCATATTTAAAGACGCAAAAAATCCAAGGCACTCACCGGTTGAAATAAAATGCCTTTATTAATTTACGGCATGTCAAAATGGACAACTTTAAAAGTCCCGACGCGTTTCAGCCTATGGCTTTGCTCAGGGGACAAACAGAATTCTGAGTGAACCATGTGAGTTAAATACAAGAAACCACCAACAGGGCGGCTCCACCTGGAAGAGAAGGTGTGAGACTCACCTGTGGACACTACCTGAGACACTCCACAAGAGGGCAGTGTTAGAACCATGTGAGATCAAGGATATATAAAATAAATAAACTCAAATGTGCACGAAAATACAGAAAAAATACATACAACTCAGTTATAAAAAGTCAGTAATAGACAATCAGTTATAAAAACACAGAGAAGTCCACATCTTCATTGAGCCCAGGATATTTTGTTGCCTGTAATTTATAAATTATTAAAGTTTCAGATTGTTTAAGTTTTTGAATACAGTTTCCTTTACGTAAAGAGTCTGGTACATGATCAATCCCATGAGCCTGCAGATTTGATGGATTACACTTATGAAAGAGTTAATATTTGTTCAATTGTGATGTTTATAACACTAACACTGTATATTTCTGTGACCTAAATACTCCAATGACCTGTTCATGGAGGCTCAGAGTCTCTAACCTGATGAGCCAGACTACATCCTTTCCATATCCACAAAGACAGTGCAGGTCACACTATAAGCCTGAATGCATCCAAAGAGCTGCATATAGCATAGGTCTAAAATGATCTGCGACATCTGTCTGATAGCTGGAAGGTAGATCGTTCCCCGTGACATAAAATCAATCAGACCTCTAAACAGTGTGTATTTTCACGTGCCTCTCCTCTCTTGCGCCCCCTAGCCTTCACCGTGCGAGTGGTGCCGCTGTGAACCAAATAACGAGGTGCACTGCGTGGTGTCCGACTGCGCGGTTCCCGAATGTGTCAACCCCATGTACGAGCCGGAGCAGTGCTGTCCCATCTGCAAAAACGGTAAGAAACACGCCATCCCCCCGTTTCAAAGTTTCATTAGACTTTATCTGGGCTATATCACCGCTGGATGCCTGTTGTGCCTTCAGAGGATGAGGAAGTAATTGATGTTTTATGAATTAAAATTATTACCTTGGGCTTATTGGATGCTAATGAGCAGTACTAGTTTTAATTATAAATGACATACTAAGCAGAGTAAACATTAGCTCATTGATTAAAGGCATGCTAGAAAGGACTAATGGGCCCTAGGAGAGTCTTTTATCTCCCGGTGCCCTGATGCCCTTGTCTCGCACAGCCAATCCTTAAATTACAAATATAGGTTTCCGATGGTTCATTGGCTATTTACAAGGCGAGGAGTGTGAGATTTACCTTCCCTAGCGCCTATCCAAAGGCACAGGCAAAGTACAGTACAGGAACAGCTCATGTGCAGAGTAAGCCCGCTCCAGTCCTCAACAGCGGTCAAATCAAAGTGGGGCTGCGGGATATGAAACAGATCTGATAACTCCAGCTTCATAGTAAAATGGCTGGCATGGTTTTGTCTTATGCCCAGTAGTGGAATAAGCCAGGTAAACCATTAAGTAAAGTTTGTGTGTAAAACATTTAGTGCTTTGGTAACTAACCTGGGGGGGCTGGGACACATTGGGGTGTGTGAGATGTTTTAGAAGGTCTCCAGAGCATTACAGGTCAGAGGATCATCTCATTAAAGCTATTATTTGTGCAAATTAAACTGTAAAAATCCACTTGGAATGATTGGGAAATGGATGGGAACATAAGGAACACAATTAATGTTTATTTGCATTAAATAAATGATTTTTATTATGTTTTATCGTGTAGTTCATCGAGGTTCATTGACCCATCTCTCAATGCTGATGGGGCTGTCAGAAGTGAGGGACCCATCTTCAGATTTTGAACTTGCAGCTACTCTATATTACCAAAAGTATTCGCTCACCCATTCAAATGATCAGAATCAGGTGTCCTAATCACTTGGCCTGGCCACAGGTGTATAAATATAAAAGAATGGTCAAAAATTCCTATAAACACTCCCCTCAACCTTGTGGACAGTCTTCCCAGAGGAGTTGAAGCTGTAATAGCTGCAAAAGGTGGACTGACATCATACTGAACTCTATGGATTAGGAATGGGACGGCACTTCAGTTCATAGTATGAGTAAAGGCAGGTGAGTGAATACTTTTGGTAATATAGTGTAGTTTTGATCAAGGTCTTAGCTGCAACGCCCAGAGGAAACCCACATAGACGCAGAGTGTCCCACTAGACCTGGAGTCAAGCCCTTCTTGCCGTGAATCGCGTGTGAGCCACTAAACCAGCCATGTTCATGATCAGGAGTAGCTCCCCGGAGGAGCTTGATGACCATGTTCAAACACTTCGGTGAGAGGAACTCCAAAAATCCTTGTCACTTATGATCTATTGCCGGTCACCCAGCTACAAGTGATTTGGTGATGAATCTGAGGAGGTCCATGAGATTTTAATTATTAATACAGCAAAAAAATACGCTACGCTGCCATGTCACTGATATATTGACATTTTAATAACGCAATATAGTTTGGAAAAGGTTATCATACCAAGCTGAAATATCACAATGTCCAATCACAGCTTTGAAAATGCTAAAGGTGACGCAGGAAGCCAAGAATTGCAGGAAATATCGTACAGACATGATTATGGGTTGTGCTGTCATCACATGTGGAGCGGTAATAGAAACAGCCTTTAGAAAGCAGCAAAAATACCCTCGCATATTCCTTCTGCTGTCGCTGACCTATAAAAAGGGAGGAATTGTTTGCAACTCTGAAAAACCATTTTAGTGCAGCTGAAATTTCTGTTCATACTTTCTCTCATTTACCTCCCCGCTTTCATTCCACTGCATTTCCAAACAAATACACAAGAGCACCCTACACAAACCCACGCTAACAAGCTGCTAGAACGCCACTAATCCAGGCTGACAGCGAACACTGACACCCATGGCATTTCAGGGAAGGCCTGGTCCTCCTCCGGCTCCCCAAGGGCCCTCGGTCAGGGTTGGGCAGATACACACAGGCGATAGGAGGGAGCGGTGAGGAAGTAGATCCCCCTTTTTCAGCCAAAAGGACTAGGGAAAGTAAGACATCCATGTAGTTAGAGCGGCGGTGAGAGGAATACAGTGGGACAGCTGCATTCAGGTTGTTTTCGTAGAAGCAAGGTGAACATGTACAAGCAGGGCCCGCGCTTTTCCACAATCGTAGAATACATTTTCTTCAAGGTTTTCTGTCTGCGTTTCCATAGCAATTCAGTGAAAGTTTATGTCAAGTTCTTTTCCTGGCTGGCAGACTAAATTTGTAACACATGTGGTCAGATTATTCAAATATAATACAATACAATACAAAAAATGACATGGAATAAGTTAATAGTTAATTTGAAGGTGTATCTGACGATGACACAAATACTAAAATACTAAAATTTAAAATACTAATATTTATTTAGAACAAGAAATCTGGGATGGATGGATGGATGGATGGATAATGATATTTGGGGTGCAAGAAAAAAATTATTTCAGTGAAATATCGCAATACTTCATAGTGTGATTCTCGCGCCGATTCAAAATGCATCTTAATAGATTTTAATAAAGAAAGTAATTAGTTTTATTTACTGTTCTGATGATTTAAAAATTTGACTAAATGTATTTAATCCAAATTTGGTCTCATGAAGGTGCACTCAACCATAATATTATACGTAATTATTGATAAATGACAATATATTGTCCTGTGTTTTAGTATTGAATTGTAACAGGGATATTGTGATATGTATCGTATATCGTGATATGTATCGTATTGTTAGATTAATGGCAATGCAAACCCCTAGTATCTGCAGTATATGCACATGCAAGTGTCAGAAATCAGATCATTCACATCAGATTGTGCGGTTTACATTTCAATAATTGGACATGTTCAGAAATCCCATTATGAAGCGATTTGTGATGTGCCTGGAGCAAATGAAACAACACTATCACCCAGGCTCCATTTATCTTAGCAGCTGTCCAGTTGTTGTTAAAACCTAGCCAGGCGCAGATTCTTTGTAGTTAGAGCTATAGGTTATTGAGATGTCAGCTTTCCGTTTCTGTGTATTTCAACCTAAAAACCCCCGCACAAAAAAACAGTGGCAACACGGGCCAAAGAGAAGCACAACTCAATAAGTCAGTGAGCCGCTGGGAGGCTTTATCTCCCAGCTACAGTCCTCTGCAGCCTGACTGATGCAGCTCCAATAGGAACTGTGTATTTTGGCTCGCAATGCATCAAGGGCTGCAATGTATTTAATTAAGTTAAATAGAAAATGATTGGGAACCATTTGGAATATGGCTGGTAAAGTGGGTTATGTTTAGTTACTATGGAATTGGTGATGTCTTAAAGCTGGTGTACCTGATTCTGAAACCATGAAAGTAGGAAGTAGGAATTTAAAGCTAACTCCTTCCTACCTCTCACAAACCATTTTGGGATTTGGTATTCACTAGTATGATTTTAGCTACATGCACAGTTTTCAAACAGTTTTTTTGGATTTTTAGTCAAGGGGGACCTGGCTGGACCACACAGCCATAATTCTGGGTTTGCTATACAGAAATGTAAATAAATTCAATGCAGACAGCCCGCAGCAGTCTAATTTGGTCACAAAATGCAACTTTTACAGCATAATCTATGGGGAAACTTTTGTTATTACTTACAAGAATAAATTTGGGTCTTTAAACAACATCAATATTGTAGCACAAACAGAGACAAACAAATCTATTTTATTTACTATTGCAATGAGCAATAAACATTTTGAAATGTAGTGGAATGCAAGATCGATGCAGCAGTATCATTATCTGAACTGGCAGTCAACTTAGTGTCTTATAAAATGCAATTTGGAGAAGTACATCTGAGTAGTTTATATTTTGAAGCATTGAACCAGTCAGACTCTGACCATAACTATTTGGCTCTTATTCTTCTTTGCTCTTATTGTACAATCTCATTGTACAATGTATCTCATTGTAAAATCAAAAAACACAATGTTTGAAACAAAGAAGACAAACCAGCATTATCTTTGATCCAGATGAAAACCTGGACAAATCAGGTGTTATAATAGAACAAACATGTATGACTAAATTAATGAACACATTCTTGAAGGGAATATCAGGATTGCCATATATTGCGTTGCACATTTGAGCAATCTGCCAAGCTGCTTAGCTTTGACTGACATGTGCTTGTGAAAGCAGATGTTTATGGATGTGTACAGGACACTTTGTACCTCAAGGCTATAGCTGTGTAAATACACTTGATCCAAATAGATTATAATGAGCTGTTACGTGCACCACTCCTCCAGATGTCTGAGGGTGATTGATGTATCAGGGCAGGTAAACATTAGAACAACCTTTTTACCAATGACCACCTCCCATTCGCTCTCTTTGGATTATAGATGGGAGCACACACGTATACTGTGAGCCTTTTACACCCTTGAGTTGAACTATGTAACTTTTCTGGTGGCCTGCTTGAAGTAACAGTAAAATTATATGTTTTATTGTATGTATGTTGTATTCCTTTTGGCAATATAAGTACCTATAACTAAATAAAACATTCCAGGCTAAGCAATAACGTCTCTACAGAGACAAGCAGGTGACATAGTGCACCTTAAAGAAAATCACTAAAAAATAATGGAAGGCATAACATCATCACTGCAATACATATATTTTTATCTCCTAAATAACTCTTTACAACCCTTAAGTGAACTGTTCAGTACAGGACAGGGCAAGAAAGGTCTCTGTGGCAATGAGACAGGCCCATAGTATTAACCTTGATCTATTGAACTATATAAACAGACCTGACATTGAACGCAATCACCTTTTTGCTTGGTCAACGTGGAGTTGGTGTAACCTGTGTTCACTGTCCAGAGGTAGATCAATGGGAACAGCCTTAACCCAAGCTCTCCCCTCCTTACTTCCTCCTCTCCCTCCCTCCCTCCTCTTCTCATCACCTCTAAGCCCAGATCAAAAGGTGTACGTCAGACCGGTACAGTCCAGGGAAACTCGTCTGTGCACTGGGATATTGGCTGTCGAGCTGCTGTCACCGGTGGAGAGTGGCTGGTATTTACAGCCAACTGGAAAAGACTTGCTGTAAACATTAAGGAAGGCTTGATCTGTGGGGAGTCTGCTTTGTTTCTCTTTGGTCTAAGCCTTTCAAATGGTTCAAACAGGCAAACTGTCAATCACTGTAGTTATTATGACATGAGGTTAGATAAAGTGGGTGGAATTTTGGATGAAAGTCACTGTTTTAGGTGTTACTTTTCCAAAAAAACAGAGTCAAAGTGTACCCACGTTATGTAATTTAGTATATTATTTAATACTTTTGATAATCATGTACAATGGTAAAAATATACCACACTGAATATATTAAATATGTCTGAACTTAAGTGAACTGACTGTAATCAATATAATAATCCATAATGACACTTTTACACTTATACAGTAACATAAATATAACATTAACTATATATCAGCTTCAAAATTTGTTTCTTGTTGTAAGTTTAACAACGTTTTAGAATGTTTGATCTATATAAGAAAACTGAATTCTTCCATAAGATTATTTTTGGTCACTTTTCATCATGTGCAGCAGTACTTGTGATCGACTAAAAAATTCACATTTGGATATGAAAGATGTTTGACACACGCTAAATATGACATATTAATCAATTCCAGAGTAATATCGCTACAACTTTAGATAGGAAGTGCAATAATTAAAACAGATTGTTCACAGTAAAAGTCCCATAACGCATTGCGGTTAAGTAATGTTGTGGAGGGCCTGGGTGCCATTGGGCTGTCCAGGTCAGCTAAATGTACTGATTTATATTGGCCCTGATAAGGTTACATTACCTCACATAGATCACATTTACTGAGACTCTAAAAGAAGGGGAGAGAGTTAGTGTTAAAGGGTTATGAGACGTATGAGTTTTTTTATGTGCACTCACCCACATATTCCTTCTCTGGCAGGTTCCACAGGGCAGAATATGGACTGATAGTCAAAGTCACCGTTACACCAATTGAGCTGTTGATTGCTTCATTTGAATGATTAAAACTGGGGCAAATCCCTGGCTCCTTTCCTCGCCAATCATGTTCAGCCTAATATCACCAAGAGAGACATAGGATACCATGTTATGCCTTCAATAAACAATGCAAAATCACAATCAAACCATAAGAGCTCCCAGGCTAATTTGTCGAGCTACAGCAAATACACTTATTTTGTATGCATTAGAATGACAAAAACTGAAAGCAACTGTATTGTGGTGTAAAGATTCATCAGGACCTTATTCCTCCCCATTGTTTTGGAGAGCATTTGCATGTTGGAGTGGTTGTGTGAGGATAGCTGAGGAGTGCAGTGGCCTTTTCACGCAGACTGAAATGATTAACAGGGTCCTCGGGCTGCCTCTGCTCCCTCTCTTTCTCGCTGTCTTTCTGTACTCCAGCCTGTGCACTGCCAAGCCTCTGCCTGGCAGCCTCCTCTGCTCCAGGCGCATTAGGATGCAAAGCGCTCCATGTCGAGGGAGATGGGGAGACTAACAAAAGCGCTTTAGTGTTGCAAAAACAAGCCCATCGGTGCGTGCCTGTGAAAAGATCTGTAGGTCTGCATTCACTCCCCTCT
>KN497080.1:11502-26251 GCA_000787155.1 Scartelaos histophorus | reverse complement strand
AAAAACTGTAAATGCCAGTCCCGAGTCAAGCCACAATTACCATACAAACTGTGGCATCCAAAAAAAATGTTGTAAGATCCTGCTGAGGAAAAAGTCTGACTGAAATAAAATTTCATGTTGTTTCTAATAACGCGCACCATGTAAAAGTCATGAGGCATATAACCTGCGGGCACAACATCCTCCCTATTGTTCACATCCATAAAATTATTGTGGTTCTTTACATTACGGATTTAAGAAGCTGGAAGTTACGCATGATTAAAAAAATACTTACAGCTGTATTTGACCACCCAGCTGCCCACCAGGAGGGCAAGGAGGGTGCTAAAAGTAGTCGGCATTTGTCCATCGGGCACGACAACATGAGTCACTGAAAAAAGGCAAAGAAACAGGAGTTCAAACCAAAACAGAACCATTTCTCAGGACCAAGGATCTCAGTAGTACAAAAAGAGGGCTAAGTCTGCTGTTGTCCTTGTTTGTCCTCTGAACTTCAAAACAGCACTGCTCCAGTTATTTTATAGCCGGGGAAATAATACAACATTTATCATACAAGGAACACATATATTATAGGACCTGTGACCTTATGTTGTGTCTCCCAGGAGGAATGTGGAGAATGCGAACAGTTTTCCTCACATGCTGGGTATTGGGTCGACTAAATGGCAAACTGCACATTCTAATACATGTGGGATTATGTAAAAATGTGCACAAACCACATATAACTATTTGTTTTTAATCAGAGCTGGGTGAAAATTTTGAATATTTATCTTGTCACGATAATCTAACTCAATTTTGACATTAAAGAACAAACTAGATTCCACATAGAAACTTTTGTCAAGTTAAAACAGTTTGTGAAGTTTTTTGTACAACAAAAATGTATTTTTCAACACAGTAAGTCATTAGTTTAATTTAATCATGTAGTCATATAAAGATCAAGACAACTTAAAATGTCAAGGAAAGAGACAATTTTGTACAATTCTGTATCAATACCTGTTAAAATAAAAAATGTATTTAACCTATACTTGCTTTTTACTAGCTTTTATTACTGTATAAAATAAATGAAAAGTGAAGCAACGTTTGAACATTTTTAACTTGGTGATCTACTTTCATAGATGTTATGGAAAGTGTTAATAGTGAATGTCAAATGATAGCAATAGCAAAGTCTTAGATTTCCAACAGCACTGCACAATGCTTTCCAAATTTTCCTTTGCTGTTTCATACAAATTTAAAACAGAATATGTATCCAAGAATTCAAAGCCTGGAGATCAAAATGTAAACAGTCTTTTTGTGAACAACAAAGTTTGCGCCCTGCAGTCAGAGGCAGCAAAGTGTGAGTGCTTTTTTTTATTGAGGCTTATTCATCACCTAGACAATACCTCCTAACGTTTTATGAAGAATGATTTCAATTACTTTTGCTCTCTTGTGTTTTCCCATTCATTACTATGCACAAGTGAAAGAAGCTGCTGAATCATAATGACGCATATGGCTCTAAAAGCACTTGTAAGTTGCCACTGAACCCTCAGCGAGTGACAGTGTAACAGAAGCTAATACCAGGTTTTTGCAAAATCAAAATCTGCAAGAAGGTTATAAAGTCCCTAAAATTCTCTTCAAAATATACAAAAGGAATGCTAGGCTCCATAACTATTACCCACTGCAGACACACTTTACTTACACTCCACATGAGTATCACAGTGATCCAAAATTGGAACCAATGCCAAAATAATTTGAATAAAATTATTCATTTTATTGAATGGCAAAAATGCGTCCAAATAGCATCAACAAGAAAACGTGGTGTGACTGAAACCCAGGAATACACTAACCATTAGGTAATATATTTATGGGATTCATCTTCCTGCATGCAACATTTTGAGGACTTTCACAAAGAAAAGATTAAATATTTTGTTTTAAATTGTTAATAGCTATGGTAATAGATTTACTTTTTCATTATTCTGAAACATTCTTAGATAGTTAATGAGAGATCTAATATGTTAAAATAGTTTAAAGTTAGTATGTAAGCAATAATCAGTTATTTGGAATGGGCCACAGGTCTGTGCATGTTGATGATGTCGTCAAACAAACAGTACCTGATTCAGTGAAAGTCTTGGCCATTCTTGCCCCGAGCAGCTGTCCCAATTTGGCGAGTTGTTGCTGCTCACTCGATGACAGCTTGCTGGACAGAATCACCACCAGTGTTTCGTCGCTTCTGTCCACACTCTTTTTTACCTAAGAGAAAACATGACATATTGTACAAGTTTGTACATCTACATTACGAGAAATATTCTAGATGAGTTTATTTTGTAGCAGGAAATTAAAAATGCATACCATGGCGGGGCTCAGTGTGGTATTAGCATTTGGAGTGCCTTCAGTGGCTTCCTGGAAAATCTCCAGCATCTCACGACTCACTGCATAATCTGCAGGCCTCTTTCCATACAGATTACTGCAAAGACAAATATACAGGGAAAATTGAAACGGAAAGTTCATTCTGTGTGAGAATGCATATACATAGTTACATCTGTTTGCACTAACTAATCTGCCAGATATAATGAAAAGCAAGTGCAAGTATAACAATAACAACAGTAACAAACTACACAGCATTAGAAATATATATTTGTAACTTGGAATTTGCATGTTATGAATTTAGCTGAATGACAAACTAAGGACAGACTTTGCATGTATACCTTCACAAAACAAAGATTCTAGTGAACACAATGTTACAAACAATACTCCCAAAAATATTTAAAATGATTACAGCAGTAAAACCGTAACATTCAATGACCTTGTTAAATCAAGACTAGTTTGGAGATTACAAAATTTAGTCGGATTAAACTGTATCTGAACACGAAGGTGACCCTGGCAAATGAACAGAACAGAAGAACTAGGCCCAGCAGGTCCCTAAAAGATTAGGCGTCAGCAAAGATAACACCTGGGGGACAATTAATAGGTCCATTGGTCCATAAAATCATTCATTTGGATTCATACCCCCAGCACCGCGCACACGTAAATACAAACAAGCTCCTCTGCCAGCAGTGTGTGGCAGAACGCACACATGCACTGGTGAAGACGCAGCACGTGAGGACAATATCTAAAGAAAATAATAACCACCATGATGATCTATCCAAGTCAGAGATATGTTCAAACAGTCTTGTATGACTTTGAAAACTCAATTTGTTGGTAAACTTTTAAAATTAAATATAGTTATGATTGCAAAAATTTTAAATTGGGACAAATGTGTATGTGTTGAAGACATTGGCTTGTAATGCAGGTTTGCATAAATAATGTATGATAAATCACCTGTAGAATATGAAATAACAAGCGTGAAGACAAGCATTTATTGTCTGCAGAGAAGGTGCTATTCTGTGGTATTTCCTGAATTAAATTTTGCAAGACAGAGTTTTTGTAGACAGAACATATTAATATATCAGAACTCGCTGTGCTGTTCCAGTGAGAAGAAAACATGCCTAGTCCAAGTCCTTACAGCACGTTTGTGGAGGCTCCGAGCTGCAGTAGCAGTCTGGCAATGGCAGTGTGTCCATTCCTCACAGCATCGTGGAGAGGAGAGTCGTTCTCGTAGCCGGGCGTGTTCAGGAGGGCTCCTCTCAAAACAAGGATTTCCACAACTGTCAAGTGCCCAAGGTTGCAGGCTTCATGCTGGGGAAAAACAAACATTATAAAATAAAAATGTACGAGTCAGTCTCAAGTCTGATGGTTGGAATTTTACAAAATAAAAAGAGAAAAAAAACACGAATTAGTTGGCATGCCATATTACCCACTCAGATTTACCCCAGGAAATGCTGTGGTAAAAACTAACAGGGATCTAGATTAAAGAATAAAGAATGCAAGGTATAGGAAAAAGCACATTGTGACAGTTGTAAACACTGTTTTGATTGTACCAGAGGTGTCCAGCCAGCATTATCTTTGAGGTTGGGGTCTGCCCCTTGCTCCAGCAGTTCTTTGACAGCTTCTATGTCTCCCTGCAGACCGAACAACAAAACAAGAGGTCAGATGTAGAGACCTGTAAATGCGTGGCTTCAAACAGAGGCACTGATCCCACAGCACTAACGCCCTGCTCCTATCAATCACACACTCCACTGTGGGCCATTGATTACTGTGTCCTGGATCCTGAGGGGGATTATGGTTATGTTTTACAGGGATCAGATTAGTCTCTTTGCTCTTCTAAAAGGATAAAAGGATCCACAAGAGATTAATAATTGCAGTAAAAAGGGTATTTGAGCAATTATGTGTAAACGTCAGATTAGTTTGCAATTCATGAGTTTCTGCTTACCGTTAGCTGCGTCATTCTTGTTTGGTCCATTGTATTTTAAAGTGTTGATCACTATGGCAATGGTTCTAGTTTATCATTGTGAAAGCCATGTATAAATCGTTTTAGCTTTGGTAGATTCCTGATCTTTACAACACACAAACTATAAAATCCTAGATGTATAAAACACACTCTTATCCTTATGGTAGCACCTTTATATAGTGAGGTAAAACGAAGTAGAGATTTTAATCTAAAATATTCATAATATCTCAAATTATTCTGGAACCTGGTGACCTTTATGGCAGCTATATGGAGCGGCGTCTCTCCCTTATGGTTCCTCTTCATCACCGCAGGGCTTCCACAGGAGAGGCGGGGAGATTTTCTGCTGACACTGCCCAGGGAGGAGGATGGGCTGTCTCCAAGCTCCACTCTGGGGCTCCTCGCTGCCTTTGATCCTGCAGGACTGGACAAAGACGGAGAGGAGAGGACATAGGAAACCCTACGACCCCCTGATCTCCTCCTGCTCCCTGGTGATGTCCTGGGACGTTTTGGTGTCATGTCTAAAGAGTGGCCTTCCTCTATCCTTGATCTTTTCATAGCAGGAGAAGGCTCATTTTCCTCCTTTTCCCCCGCATCGTTCTCTGCCTCACAGTCATTTGGAGGAGGTGTGCTACTCTGGTCCAAATTGACCACTATTTCAGTGTTAGACTCGGCTGCTCGGTCACTGGATATAGTTTCCAGGACAGTTCCAGTCACAGTGCCAGGGTTGAGTTCATTAGTAGTCCCCTGGGGCTGGTCGGAGGTGACAGTAGAGCCTCCAAAGGAAACCCTCTTACCAGACCTGCGTGGCTGCTCCATGCATGGTTGATCCTTTAATGCCATGGGCCCCTCCGAGATGCCCCACTGCTGATTTATAGCCTGCAGCCTCTTCATCTTCTGCACGCTCTGTTTCTGTTGGGCGTGAGCAGTAGCATGCGCTGGTGCCCGTTTTCTGCTAGGAGCGCTTTTCTTCTTTTGTTTTTTGTTTCTTGTGCTCGAGTTGCACGCTTGTGGACTACTAGAGCCAGAGTCCTGAGACGAGGAAGTGAAATTAAAGACTGATAGGTCTTTAGATGCATTTGTAATGTTTGCAGCAGTGTTTTCTCCAGGAGGCTTTCTCTCTTGTGATGTGCCTTCTGAAGGTTTTTCCACCAGGCAGCGGATTTTTCGACTGCGTGGACTGAACCAGATTTTGAAATTCTTCTTCTGGTTAGAGACAGGTGTTTCTTCCTTAGTTGAATCTGTAATAAAACAATAACAATGTCTATTACAAGGCTCAACATTTTCACAAGAAACTATTTAAAACAAAAGGTATGTATATCAAATCATAATGTGTGTGTGTGTGTGTGTGTGTGTGTGTGTGTGTGTGTGTGTGTGTGTGTGTATATAGATAGATAGATAGATAGATATAGATATGTAGATATATAGATAGATAGGTACCCATGGCATTAAAGGATCAAGTGAGTAAAAAATAATACACATTTTTCAAGGTTTTTATTAGCAATTATTTCCATACTGTGGAACATTGCATGAAAAAATAAGTAACATCTCTAAGGAGACAAACAAGTGGCAACCTGTAATGCTGCATTTAAATTGATGGATCAGACATGGGATACGTATGATCATAATATAGATTTGTTACCCTCTTGTGTTGGGTTCATGAGATTCTCCAGACCAGAGAAGAGCTCTATGATGCTGCTCAACTGTCTGTTGATCTGAATGTCCTTCACCCAGGCAGGACTGTGACACACCACACACCCGTCTCCTGCACTGGAACCACTGCAGGACCTACACAGGACATTAAATACCATTGTTATAACCAAAACTGGACTGAAGGATTGTAAGCACAAATACAACAGAGTCTCAAGATCAGCTCCTTTAACAGCAAGTAGCAAAACCAAATTCTGAAGGTACAACAATAGTAATAGTTAATAATAGTAATAGTTAAGGTAATGGAAATTATACAGATATGTGTCACATATGTTTTATGAATTATTAAAAGGTGAGATTACTAATGAAAAAGATCATTTGAAGAAACCCTAAACATTTGCATAGAAAAACTGTTTTATTAATGAAAAATATGTTATTACCTGCATAACAAATGCTCACACATTCCCAGACAAACAGGGTCCTTCATTAAGTGCGAGCTGGACCAAAAATGCAAGAAATACAAAACAAAATTACAAGAATGACGAGACAGGATGAACACATAAACAGGGAACCTCAGTAAGTAACAAAAACAATAGCTGATATACTCATCATTTATAAATCGCAGATACATTGGCTAAAGGCGGAATCATATGGTCAAAATAGTGCAGACATGACAATTTGCTAAATCTAATGCAGCTGAAACTTACCATTTAGAGCACAGTAGAAGTCTTCGAAAGTTTGTAATCGCTTCTTTGGTTTTGGCCCATGTCGGAGTTTGCACGACAGCAACACTATCCATTGTCACATGTGTATGGTGTTCAGTTTTAATGCCTAAACAGATTTGTTATCGTTTTCTAGGACCCTACATGGATAATAACTCCAAAATGCAACATGGAAAACAACTCCCACCGACAACACTTCGCGCCTGAAATTTGCGGAAATGTGCGTCTGCGTAAAGCGTAATGACGTAACTGAACAGACGGATCTCCCTTTCAAAATAATTGTACTCGTTTACTTCCTCGCGTTTATGTCCCTTATGTTTCTGTTCTTTGGACTATGGTTAGCCACAAAATTGTATTATTTCATTCACACAAATTAACTACATACACCTTCACTAGAATCATCAGGCCTGAATTTGCAGATCTTTCTAAACAAATGATAAAAAGGTAGCTATTCACTTGAAAACTATCACTATATGATATCACAAGGTGGAACAGAGCATTTTGAGATTGGAGATGTAAACATGAGAATGAAACAAAACACAACACCAGGCATATTTTTAATGATTCAACATTCTAACCTGGCCTAACGCTAACAAGAGTTAAGAGTGTAACATAGGACTAATCGGGCTGTGGTGTGGTTTGAAAAGGAAAAAAAGAGGCACTTGGAATGAATTGCTTTATTAGAATTAAAAAACATAGACTGGAATACACTGATAAAAGAAAATTATTTTTTTTTATAATTATAATTTTAAAATAATTTCTGATTTATTGCTCAAAGAAAATGTCTTCATTTATGAAAAAATAAGGTGCAGATTTCTGAATATAACCTAGTAATATATATTCATTATATTTTTCTATGTATATTTTTCTGTACATTATATTTTGAAATACTATTATCATATATATCCATAATCACATTTCAAAATAAAATTATTCCCCAGTTAAAAGTATATATATTTTATACACCCAAATTGTAAAAGTAATAATTAAATGTCATATAATTTGTATTAGTAATGGTTATAAATATATATTGTATGTAGATGCCTTAATCACAGGAGCATTTTACATAGAATGTACAGTTCACAAAAGGGAAGATTGGACTCTAAGCTTCAGCGTCCTTCATGGAGTTGTCGTCATCAAACTCATCCTCAGTCTGTAGGGGTTCCATCCCAATGTTCCCCATGGCAAAGTTGATAAAGACCTGTAAATGACCAGAACGACAATTAGGTTGTATCAACATTCATAATCAGAGATTCTATAGAATGCCTCGGGATCTTAGCAACGTAGGGAATCACTGGCAAAGTACACCTTACTATTTAATATAATGCAAATGGACACACACAAGATCTTCATTTATGCTTAGCCTTACTTTAGCTTTATTCAGTTTTTTTATGCCTAAGTCAGTGTTTTGATTATCAGTTTGCTCTGTTCTCCAAAATCACAAGTCAAGCCACATCTGATTTCACTTTTTGGTCATTAAGTAAGTAATCATTAAATCATGTTTTCGTTGTGATTTCTCGTGTTTTCATCGTGTTTTTTTCTCACTATAATCACTACTAAAATTTGACATCCTGACATCCCCATTTGGTGCTTATGTCACAGTCAAACCAGGTTACATAATAGGATTGATGAGGAGGTGTATAATGTCTACAGAATGTCTTGGCATTCTATACAATGCCTGGATTATCAACTTATAACATAAACACCTTGAATTAATGGCAGTATTTTGGTTAAATTGAATCATCTGCTGCTGCTGCTGCTGCACCCCTCTGGGTCCTCTGCTCATGGTATGTCCTGTTCTCACAGTGCCAGAGGGGCTGAATGGTTGAAGAATATCAGCAGTAGCTGCATATAAAGCTCATGGATTCTCTCCTAACTCATATTCAGTTTATTCTCCCTGAGGCATATCCCCTGTCAGCTCTTTAACTTTTCAACTCAGTTTTTTTTTTTTCACTCCCACACAGCTTTCGTCTGTCCCAGCTTTCCCTTGTCCTGTCTCATCTCTTCCCCTAATTTCCAGGTTTTCTCCCAGCAGCTAAATTTATACAAAACTGCACTGTACCAGTCCATTGACCTTTCTGTTTACGCCACATCTGTGCTCTCACCTCATCCAGTGTCGTCTGGCTCACAGAGAAGTGTTGGATCTCCAGGTGTTCCTTGCTGGACTCGAGCTGACCAAAGATGTCTGCCACTCCACCTGGAGCTATCGGCACATGATACTCCACCATCGCAGAGTGTCGCTCCTGTTTAGAGCAAAAACATTCAATACAATTGCACAACAAAAGAGAGAATACGATGTCTGCATTAAAAATATAAGCTTCAATAAATTATCAATCTATTTTTAATGAAAAGAATATAGAAGAAAATAGTTAAGAGTAATGCTATAATTACTACTTATTTAAAGGCTGTAATCCATAAGCAGCAATACTAATATAATTATATACTCTATATATACTAAAGACACACAGAAAAGGATTATTCATTATTCTGTCTTCAATCATATCACATCTAGCCTGAATAACATTATAATTACCTATAAAATCAGCTATTGCTCCATAGAAAGAATCTAGTTACAAATAATGCCGGTGATTTGTGATTTAGAGAACAGTTTTTGGGATAGGCTTAAATTTTGATCTCTCTCTGCTATAATCTCTTTGTTCAAGCACGGAGTAGAACCATGTTTAGACAAAATAGCTGGCAAAGCTCACCTTGAGATAAGTGCTGGGAAATCGGCTCTGCATGAACTGAGTGATTGCTTCTGCATCACAAGAGGCTCTGGCCAAGTACATCTTTACTGTGAACCCGCTGCCGAACCTGAAGGATAAGAAACATTTTTATGAACAAAGTAGAGTCCGGGGGAGGATGTTTTTACACAGTTCTTCCTTGAAAAATAGAGCATTGTATTGCATTGCACAAAAGAGCACAGATAGACCAGGGAGGAATGAAGGGGAGCGGGCACAGGGGAGCACAGACGGTAATGGCTGGGCTGGAGGATGTGGAGAGGTCACTAACCTGTTCTTAATGTGCTGCAGGGAACCCAGGCATCGGAACTGACCCTTCACCATGATGGCAAGACGACCGCACAGAGCCTCACACTCCTCCATGCTGAGATACAAAGACACAAAGAGACGCCAGGGGTCACTTAAGGTCACTGCTGCACTCAGTAATTATCTATGCCCCGTATAAAAAGAGAATTAACTTCTGTTTAAATACCTGCTTGATTTTTATACCCAAGAGGAATAATTGGAACGTACAAATATAATGAAAATTTGGGAAATCAGAAGTTCTTGACTGAATGGCGCCTGAATAATGCTTTAATCAATCTTGACTGTTAGTTAATCTTTTGAAGTATAATAAAAATGATGATGATTTTTATCTATGATGTGGCAAAATAAAACATAAAAATGTAAATTAAATTGTACATTGTGTAATAGTCTGAGTACTACTATAAATACAATTCACAGGTTTCAGCTTCTGGGGAAATTTGAGTACATAACCATTTAAGGGATATAACATGTATTTATTTTGAATTGTTATTTGCTTTGGCAACTGTGCTAACTTTCCATCACCAATAATCTAAACTAGAACGACCAGATTTAGTGTTTCTGACCTGTGTGAAGTGAGGACCACTGCGCATTTGCCTTTGACTTCATCGGAAATGATCTTCCACAGGTGGCGCTTGGTTCTCGGGTCCATCCCTGAGCTGGGTTCATCCTGAGACACATGAAACAAGCAATGAGTGGGAGTCTGAACAGAAATATGAGAAGAGTGTAATATGCAGCAGAGATGTGCTGTGATTATATGGAAAGAAAGATAAACTAAGCTACAAATGTAGGAAAAAAAGGGAATAAGGTGTAAGCAGAAGCTCTAAAGATTATAATATAACTATTACAGAAACATTAATACCAAAGGAGTAAAACACTTTGACAAGTGCCAGGTATGCCACAAAATCAATTACTTTACTTGCATTGCAGTTGGTATACATTATGGCTACTACAATAATTCCAAATATATTACGTATACTACTGTTGTAACTACTAGTACTAATGTATACTGCTACTAATACTTCTAGTACGATGTATACTGCTATTGGAATACATAGTACTTGCACAACTGCTGTTTCCACTTTTGCTAACATACACTAACTCATCTTTACTTTATGCCAAGTTTTAACAGTGTCTGACTAGGCACCTGTCTTGGTATATAATATTATTTTACATGCTCTCTTGTCTACTTTTACTATATATGATGTTATTGGTGCTTGTATTTTCCTTAAAATTGACTTTCATGTGAAGCACTTTGGTCAGTTGAAGTTGTTTTAAATGTGCAATAAACTGAATTGGATTGAAAAGAACTTGTATTTGCTTTCACACCAAAAGCAGGATCTGTGGGTGTCCGACTAGAGCCAGTGCAGTGGACAGTTTTCTCCTGGTGCCGCAACTGTAATTGTCACTGATGGTGTCTCGATAATGGTTCAGCTCCAGCCTCCTCAGTAAATAGTTCACCAACTGCAAGAAGAAACATGCAAAGGTTAAATGCTGAGTCCTACGTAATTGCCTTCAATGGTACTTGAGTTTACAATAGTTACCTTTTTCATTGTACTTTGAGTTAACTAAAACTACTATTTCAGTATTAAATTGATATAGTACTGATAACTGCTTTAGATGACAATTTCTGAGAATGCAATGCAATGATTTTCTGAAAATGTAATTTTTAGTAGGAAAGTGGAGCAAGTACAGATCAATGGACAATTCTGTTTAATGTAAATGATTGCCTATGCCAGTAATGTGAATTTTACATACTTGAGTTGGTTTACTGATCAGTAGATTTGCAAACATTAAAGACATCATACAGCACAATAGGCAACAGTATTTTGACCTGATCAAAATCAAAACATGTGACTTGGTGCATTCTGCAATAAAAGCCTTTACCGTCACCTTTGATGCAACACCTCATTACGCCTGACACAACCATGTCAATGTGAAATGACCCCATTAGAGCCTGTCTCATTATGTGTAGCTGGGGAACAGTGATGCCACATAAGAGACTCGATATATAACGCCATATTTGTGAATCAGGCTGGCGCAGATGCGCTGGCCGTTGTAACCATTGTTTTCTGTGTTTGCGTCTGAGACATGAGGCCATTACTGATGATGTAAAAGTGCTCATAAAGACCAATCCTCAGTGTAGATGGATGAATTCATGTCTGTAATTTTTTGCAAACAAATGTGCAGACCTTGAATACAATTACTTAGATAAATCAGACTAAACAAGCAGCTTTTGTGAAACTGTATTGTATAATGTGAAGTTGTATCCAATTGGAGCAGATCACACTGATGCCAGAAGCAGAAAGAAAGAAAGGCTCACTCGGTAATCACCAAAGAAACAAGATTGATTAGTCCTCGGGATGATAAATGGGATGAATGGGGCTGGAGTGACATGTCAAATAAGATCCCCTCATCAACAACAAATCGTTTAAATGTAAATTTGTAGACAACAAAACGGTACGGCATCAGCTTGATTCTGAAGTTTGGAGTGCACTAGCTGACAAGAGAGAGGTTTCTATATTTTGAGACAGTTTAGAGCTTTTGCTGCACATCATTCAACACTTCACACACCCGCCTCCATTCACTATTCACCGGAGCATTAGCAAGCACTAGTCCTGCCGTGGAAGTGCACTTTTGAATTTCTATCTGATCTGGTGTCATTTGGTAGATGGTGCTGTCACAGGGTTTTTGAAACATGGCACAGAGTCTCTGCCTTACCCCGGGTATGTCTCTCTTTGAAATGCCATGGAGGCGAGCGTAAAAGTACAAGTGCTCCTCTCCCGTCAGCAGATCGTCCAGGGCGTCCACTTGAGGACAATATCCAATGTTCACTCCCTGGTTACGGCACTCCATTATATCCACCAGGCGTCTGTGGGGAAAACATAAATATCATGCTGAACATACTTGATACATGGAAAAACATGAGGAGTGTTCCTATGGGCAGGTCTGCTTCAGTGTGCTGTTGTTACCATTAAAGCTCAAGTACAGTTTTCTGATTTAAATAAGGTTCACAAGGATGTTTTTCACCACTATATTGTCTCGTAGAATCGCTGTTAGGTATCATCACATTAACAGTAGTACACTGTGTTATGGGCTGTGTGACAATATCATTCTAGGAGACAAGAGCAAGATTTCCCTATTGTACTTTGTCTTGAAATATGTAAGATAAATTCACTAGAACATAATCTGCAAAATAACAATATTTATATTAGCTTTCCCTCATCTGTATTAAATACTTGTTATGAAGAATAAAAAATGTTGTGGTGTCTAAAACTCCAACTACAAAGATGAGAAATTACCCATCTCTGTCCCTGATCTGTGCTGTGCCGTCCGTGGGGCTGACATCTCCCGTCAACATCTTAAAGGTGGTTGTTTTTCCTGCTCCGTTCACTCCCAGCAGACCAAAGCACTGTGGACACAGTTTTGTCAGTAAATACAACATTGCAGCAGTTACAACTAGGACTGGGCAATTTCACACAAAAAGAGTTATTATCTTTCTCATATTCATCTTCACATGTTTACACAATGTTTTTTAATTCCAAACTAATTGCAGAATTAAATTACTCTTCTTCGAGTTTACATGGAATTAATTATTCCGAATTCAGGTGTACATGGAAAACACACAAACACACAAACTGCTTTATTTAATTCCGGTCAATGACTGCGGGTCGGAAAGGATTCTGATCGGACAAGGACACAAACGTATTTATGTCGACCAGAAGAAAACACGTATTCAGCTGCTACCAGCTTTTTAGTCGCCTCAGTTTGTCGTTACGCCTGGGTGTGCGTACCTATGTTCCCTGGTACCGTTCCCCAGTTTGCACGGGAACAGCGCTCAGAGAGGTCCTGGTGTTCCTCGTGTTTAAGCTATTAATTAGCCTAATCATTTTATGGCAATAAGCAATAGCCTATTCAACTGATACAACTTATAAAATGCGTTTAGCTTAGTGTGAGAAATGCTACAGTCGGACAAGATCCAAAGCCAGGCTCCTGAACCAGGCCGGGCTCAGATAATCTGGAGTGGGGGTGGGAGGTGTTAGGTGCCTCGGCCTGAGAAACATTTTCACCAGGAAGAACCAAGTGCAAGGACGACCGACCGCTCAGATCATATAACGAACCAAAGTGGATTTACACTTCTGTCTGGATGCTTTGGACAACCTCGAAACAAGTCACAGTCCTCGAGCACGGAGAACCGGAGCGACCCGCTTGGACCTGTAGTCCACTGTAGTAAGAGCAGCTCAGACCCAGGGGAACTGGGTAATTGATTAATTTAGATTTTAAAACGGAATCTTTTCCTTTGTCTTAGTAAAAACAAGAATACATTGTGCTTTCAATATTAACATTCTGCACTTCAACAACACGCACTTTTAATCATTTCCATTTAACACAAAAAATAGTCACATTTAAACTCTAAACCAGATGCTTTCACGGACAGAGGACTTGTACTAAACATCTCAATTAAAGTAAATAACCCAGTAAATCACTAGTGGTTAGATTTTTTTTTTTATTAATTGCACAGTCCTAGAAAGACCTTAATAACATTGTAATCTTCAACCTGTAATTATACGAGTACATTTTTAATTAAACATGCAAGTAGTGGTTTTGCCGAGCTTTGAATGTAGTTTGAATTTGGTAAAAGAAATAAACAGTGTGTGAGTGTGTTTGTTTTCTCACTTCTCCAGCAGGAACACCCAGGGACAGCTTCTTCACAGCAGGGACCTTCTTGTTGAGGTGTTGATAGACCTTTGTTAGTTGGTTCACCTGCAGCACATCTGAGCTGGCTGCTCCGCTGGACACCCGCAGGTGCTCAGCGGCCACATCCTCATCCTCCTCTACACACGGCACAAGAGTAACTGCCTTTCTTCTTAGAATCAGGCCTCTGAGAAAACAACACCGTGGTTATTCTCTGCACTTCAACAACACGCACTTTTAATAATTTCTATTTAACACAAAAAATAGTCAAATTTAAACTCTAAACCACATGCTTTCACGGACAGAGGACTCGTACTAAACATCTCAATTAAAGTAAATACCAGTAAATC
>KN497079.1:14713-31211 GCA_000787155.1 Scartelaos histophorus | reverse complement strand
GGGGTCGGCCCTCGGGGGCAGAGTTCACCACAGCGCCGTCTGGGGAAGGGTTGGGAAAATGGAAAATCAGGATTAATCAGGCCTCAGTTCTGATTGGTTTATTTCCGCCACAGCTACATTCAGACATTATTCCAGAAACAAAACATTTAAAGTACATATAACAGTTTAAAGTTCACAATTAACATCAAGATAATAAAGACTTTATAGTGTGATTTAGTTTTGGCCCAAGTTTACAGTACTTTGCTAGGTAATAGAAGTGAAATTACCTTTATGTACTACCAGAAAAGTAAAACTATAAACGTCATCAAAATGAAAATGAAGATTAATATCATAATGTCATAATAATAGATGACAAAAGCTTTATTTTGTCAAATATTTTGTCAAATCAAAGGCTTAAACTGCCAGAAAAATGTCAATCTTGTGTATAAATTGTCTCTGCTTTTTGTTGGAATTTTCTGTGTTGATCACATAGGTAGAACTTCCTGTATTTTTGTATTTATCTTCTCTTTTTTTTCCATAAACTGCCACTTAACTGGTCTATAACTATGATAAATGTTCACTACAGGTACTATTCCACCAAAACAAGTCAGAATTTGGAAACCATGAAACTCCGTGGTGTGCAATATTTCTTGCATGTTTAAAAATCCTTTAAGACGGTAAAATCCTGTAGAATGTTGCAGCTTTATAACAGATACAAGGAGAATCTTATGAGACTTAATATCTCCAGTCTCACAGTCTGAAGTGGGATATGTCTGCAGACCACAGGATGTAAAGTTGTGAGCGTGATTGCGTCAGCTGTTTCCTGTCCACAGTAAAACCACTCGCTCTGAGACTCTAAGTGTTTAAAGATCATTATGTGTGAAATGTGGTGCAATACTTCAGAAACAGGATTTTTAAAGCGTAAAAGATTAGAGATAAAGTCCACAGGAAGTAGAGTCACTTTCGCTAATCTGCAGCTTCACCTCGATCTGTGAACTGTGTGGATGGAAACAGAAACACTTGAGGATCTACTTTTGCCGTTTTACTTTTAAAGAACGCCTCAAACTGGATTATTAGCACAGTTTTGTTGACTAGATTATTTGTTTTGGATTATTTGACTGGAGTACTTGTGATATGTCTGCGATGTTTGACGGTGACGATCTGACACTGACACCAAACACATGAGGAGCACAGCGGCTTCAAAATCGCACACTAAGACACAAAGTCGGGTCACACCTCCACGAACTCAAGGAGAAATATGGAAGAGATGGAATAGGTGTGCCAGAAGTTTTGAATTATATTCAATTATATTAATATTTCATGATGAATGAAATAACTTGAATAAAAAAAAATAGTTGAAATGGAAATTGGAAAAAAAAAAAAAAAAGCATTAACATGTGATAGGTGAGCATCTTTAATTCAAGTAGCAAAATTCAGATGAAAGATTCAAGTTGAGAAATTCAGATCGAAAACTTTCGGGTCAACCATCACCGCACAATCTGTTACTATGGGAAACAGAAAAGCAGAAGACATTCAACATTCTCACACATCATGAACAACCAAGCAGGAAGTTTTTGTTTTTTTTTAATAACTGTTTCAATAACTTGAGGGGTTTTTTTTTCAGTCTGAATTTCTCAACACGTGATAGATGGGCATGGATTTACATTACTTTTCAACATCTTCAAGTTAATGCTTTTTCCCCATTTATTTCAACTATTTCTTATCCATGTTATTTCATTCTAATTCAAAACTTCTGGCACATCTGTACTTCCATAGAGAAGTAAATTGCAGCCAAAATCGAGTAAATTCTCCTGTAGTGTGCGATGGCCCATATGCATCTAATGGCCGTCACTGCTGTTTGGTTATTGGGTCATTAATCATGAAGAATGGTTACGTCTTAGTGTTTCTTCTCACAGTAATATTAAGCCTAAAACGTGTTACGGTTCCATCCTTACCGACATCGAGCTTGTCCGGGGTGGAGTTGGAGAGGTGGGGGTCGCGACTGGAGACCCCCGCCTGGGCGTTGGAGAGGGTTTTGTCCTGGCAGCCCGTCAGAGTCTCGGTGGTGTGGTAGAACGGAGAGTCGAAGCCCCTCATGCCCAGCGGCTCCTGCTTGTCCTCTGTCAGCTTCCGTAGCTCTTCGGTGATGGCAGCTAAAGACAAAAAAAAGAGTTCATTTATTCAACATTTATCGCAGGGATTCAACAACTGGTGCCTTAACTTAAACTGTATCTGATTTCTTGTTCATGTTAAACAGTCTGCAGTGATCCAAAGTTATTCCTCACTTATCTTATGCATTTTGAGCATCTTAAAAAGGGATAGTTTGGGTTTTTTTGTCATGAATCTGTACGTCGTCCCCGTCACAGTGTGGTGCATAAACACTGACTTACCCCCGACAGCCCCGCGAGCCGAGTTCTTGCCCGGTTTTGGTGCTGATGAAAGTAGTTCTGGCAAGTTGGCTGGGGCCGTGAAAGTAAAGCATTTTTCTTCTCAAAACAATATGTGTTTAAAAGAGTGATACATTTGCATCACAAAATCATTGTCAATGAAAAAGTCCGACCTCGGAATCGCCCGACGCCATTTTCTCTCCGTTTGTACTGTGCACTGCTGCAACCTGAAAGCCGTGCATGAATCTAACACTTTTTTCAGTTGTTTGGCAGTGTTTACGTGATCAGATCGATGACGCCACAACATGACAGAGCTAACGAGAGAACAATAAGTATTTTTGCCGTTAACTTTCCGAGCCGTAAACACAGTGAAACAGGAGCAGCTTCACCTGGCGGCAGCGCAGTGATACGAACGGAGAGAAAATAGCGCCAAGTAATTATGAGGTCTGACTTTTTCATCGACAACAGTTTTGTGATGCAAATGTGTCACTCCCTTGAACACATATTGTTTGGAGAAGAAAAACGCTTTATTTTCGTGACCCCAGCCAACTTGCTGGAACTACTTTCAACAGCACCAAAACCGGGCAAGAACTCGGCTCACGGGGCTGTCGGGGGTAAGTCAAAGTTTATGCTACACACTGTGACGGGGACGACGTACAGATTCATGTCAAAAAAACCAAACTAATCCAAACCCCATGGTGAGTTTATAAGCACTTTTCACAACTTTCAGACACTTTTTCACTGGCAACACAGGTTCAGTTGTGATAAAATTGTAAGGGTACAGGCTACATACAGTTCCTTTAAGCGAGTTGGGACTTTATTGTGAAATTTTGATTGCGTGGATCCAGTGTTACATAAAGCATTTTTCCCTCATGTCATTTGCTCACCTCACTAACTAGGGAGTAGCATAATGACAGGATTTTCATTTTGTATTATCAGATATTTTACCAATTTAATAAAATAAATCATCATTACCATTTTATAATACTTAATTACCACAATATTTTGGTCATGCTAAAGCAGTAAGCATGTGTGTTGAACTAAACTGGCTCCTCACCCTCCTCTTTCTCCTTCTCTGGTTTAAGCTGAAGCTCCATCTCCTGTTTCTTCATAAAGACCGACAGCTCATTCAGAGTCATGGAGACATTCTCTTCTGCTCCTGCGTCTGACAAAAAGAAACATTTCAGAGTGGGTGAAGGGACCGGGCGTGGCACAGCAGTCACAGTAATGCCTCTAAATGTAACCTTGGCTTGTGGAGACCTCTGCACTCTTCTCTAAATCCTTCACTTGTTCTTGGCGCACCAGGGCGGGTTTGTAGTCTCCTTGTTTTCGGTCCTAAAAACAAAACAAGGAGAATCATTATGAGCTTTCTGGGCTTCTTTCCATCCAATTCCACAAAATGTCCCAATGTTTTATTCCATTAACAAATAACATAACTAGTTAGTCTATTTAAAATTGATCTACATTTTATTCCTTCTGGGTCCATGGGTCACTGCCAAAAAAAGAGCCATTTTAAGATCGCTTCTGGGTCCTTGGGTCACTGCCAAAAAAAGAGCCATTTTTAAGAAAAATAATTTGGCACAATGGCCGACACTGAAAGAAAGTCTAAGCAAAAGAACTGCTTTTTAAACAATGGTTGCGCCAAAAAAAGAGCCATTTTTAAGAAAAATAATTTGGCACAATGGCCGACACTGAAAGTCTAAGCAAAAATTTGTTATTTTAGTATCATTCATCTTGTTTTGGGGCATTCAGCTGTTTTTGAGATGTATTTAACTTGACAAGTTTCAGGAGCAGCTGAGAGTGCTCCATGTGCTCCAAGGAGAACGAGGCAGTGGGAGGGGTGCTCAGTCTGAACGACCTGCCAGGACGCCAGGCTGAACGTCAGGCTCGAGATCAGGCTGAACGTCAGGCTCGAGATCAGGCTGAACGTCAGGCTCGAGATGGGTGAAAACGTCAGGCTCGAGGTCAGGCTGAACGTCAGGCTCGAGGTCAGGCTGAACGTCAGGCTCGAGGTCAGGCTGAACGTCAGGCTGAACGTCAGGCTGAACGTCAGGATCGAGATCAGGCTGAACGTCAGGATCGAGATCAGGCTGAACGTCAGGATCGACACCAGACTCGACACCAGACTCGACACCAGACTCGACACCAGACTCGACACCAGACTCGACACCAGACTGAGCAACCTGATCAAGCTCGACATCAGACTCAACCTCAGACCCAACATCAGACCCAACATCAGACTCGACATCAGACTGACAGCGCCTCAAGAGTAACAACGGCTGATATGTAACACCAAACCAAAACCAAAGACCAGGTAAAGTTCTGAACTGCAAAAAAGCTGGGCCAAAATTGAAGATATAAAACACTGAAAACATAACAGAAAATTACTTAAAAGTAGTGAAATTCTCTGTCCAAGCAGCAGGATCATTTTACTTGACAGGTTCTTAAAATAAACTACCTCTAGACTAGAATTACGCAGTCTCAGAACTAGTAAATGGATAATAAATCTGAGAACAAGATGAATAACCTGAGGGAAGTTTCAGCGAACAGCCCAGAAATGACAAGTGTAACTGGCTGCATTTGATGATAAATTATGCAACCCCAGAAACCTTCTAAAGAAAATTGTATTCTCAATGGAAAAATAATTCTGAAACGAAACTCTGAACTTAAAAATATCATGATAGAATTGGAATATAGCAATTACTTAAAAAACACATTCGTCAGTAATGTTTATGAGGTATTTTCACTCTTTATACGACTTCATAAATTCAATAGGATCCATCGTACAGCTGTAAAGTCACAGATTTGCTTTCAGTCACGTTATTTCTCAGCTCTTGGATCCCACGCTCACCTTCCTGGGTGGACTGGACTGGACCGTGTTGGCGGGTAAGGAGATGATGGGGAAGTCGTCTGACAGGGTGGGAGGTGGAGAGGAGGTGGCCGGAGTGCTGGAGGCTGGAGTGCCCTTCCCTCCTGGAATCACACATGTACTTTGTTACTGCACGAGTCACAGTGAATCAGACAGAAATATAGTGATTCTCTGCTACGACACCAACACCTACTACTGCTAATACTACTATGACCTCTACTATAACTACTCTATGTCTGTGTAATCGCTAAAAAAACTGAATTCTGTCGACGAAAGTAGTTTTAGAGTGAGTATGTTTGGCCACTGCCCAATGGTGGTCTGATGGGAGGAGCCAAGTACCGTATTTTTGCACTTTTTTCATGGTT
The DNA here is from genome assembly GCA_000787155.1 of Scartelaos histophorus. Classification (NCBI taxonomy): domain Eukaryota; kingdom Metazoa; phylum Chordata; class Actinopteri; order Gobiiformes; family Gobiidae; genus Scartelaos; species Scartelaos histophorus. The sequence continues at coordinate 25,611 of KN497079.1, read as the reverse complement.
TTGGGTTTTCCTGAGAGGGCGCTCTGGGTTTGTCCCAGTATCTGCTACTCTTATCTCGCCATTACTCCTGTACAACATTCACTTCTGGCTGTGCTGCTCATGTCTCCTGCAGAAAGAGCCGCTGTCCTGTCTGTATCATGTCAGTGTCTTGTAGATTTCAGCAGGTTTGAGGCTCTTACAAGGACCGGGATAGGTGTATCGATCAGGTATGAGTGGATGTTCTGCTACTGAAATTTTAGAGGATTCTTCTTGTCATTTACGCACTCACGGGTCATTAAGACGTGCCCCACTCACTAATTTGGCTTCATAACTTATTTTATCACAAGTTGGAAGTAGTGAAATATGCACCTGAAAGAAAAGTTTGGAGTGAGCGAGAAACTTGTGAGAAACTGGAGAAAAGCAAACTCCAACTGTAATGAGGAAAACAAAAAAAAGCTAATCACGAGCTAAAACCTAGATTTAGCTAGAGTTGGTTAGAAGTGACAGAGGGTGAAGAACTCTATGGATTTAGAGATTTGGAGTGAGACTGAGAGTTTGGTCACCTTGTTCTGTGCTGTTTTTATTAGAATAACTGTTCATATGTTACGTTAACAGACCACACACATATTCAGCCTATTGTTCTCTATTCTACTGTTATTACTATGACTTGCCTTTTAAGATGAAATGTCTCTCCCCCCAAAAAAATGCGACTTACGTTTTTTTCTTCTTCAAACCTTTTTTTTTTGGCTAATGCAACCAACTGTTCCATTAGAGGCTTGAACAATCATGCAATATTACTTCCCTAAGGTGTGAACTAATAACTCCTTACACTTAACAAATAATGTGTGCTAGCTTCACTGTAGTTAGCTTTTGTAATAACACATGTCAAGTATCTGATATTTGAGCGTTTTCACCTGATGTGCTGTGGAAGCGGCTGGGCAGGTGGGAGGAGCTATGTGACAGCTCCAGATTGGGCGACATGCCTCTGGACGATGGGGGCGTGGCCATCCCGCACATGGAGGAGGGGCTCCACAGAGGGTCCTTCCCACTGCAGGAAGAGTTCAGCTCACCGGTCGAGTTCTGCAACGGTAATGATGACCATGAATATTTTTGGATTCACTTTCTAGTCTAGTCCAGAGCATGTCCAATTCCACTATTTTCTTGTGTGATTGAAAGGTTTAAACAATCAAGAGAAAAGTCATTTATGTTAAAATAAACTGCAGAAGAAGTGACAGCAAAATAAAGACAAACATTCTCATATCATTCAAATCAAAGTCTGTCAATATTTTTTCTTTTAACCTGCAGTATAGCCTTAGTTTTTGTCAACTCTTTGCAGCATTTTGGTAATAAACTATACAAACAATATTCCATTTTTGCACAACTTGCCAGTGATATATTGCCCTCCTCTAGTAGTTCCAGTTTGTTAGAATATAATTTTCCTCACACTACAGAGAAAAAGAAGCCACTATTGTCTGTGTAATAACTTGATCCTATTTGTGTGATAACAAATGTAGTTGTAATTCCATTATTCTGTTGCATAAGTCTGATTTAGTTTGAAACATGGGGTCAGCAACAATAAGAGTCTAAAAACAGCACAGCAGTCCCAGGCTCCCTCCACCACATGCGGCGTGCTTACAGAGCTTTATTTAATATAATGTGGTTTCAGATAACCAGCAGAAGCATTCTGCCACTGCTGGGCCTCACTAATCATCATTTGGAAAACAAAATAGCCTTAGGGATTCTGGGGAGAGGCCGATGTGGATTTATGGAGCCAATATCTGATGTTCACAAATGAACTTTTCATATTTGGGATATAAAGTAATTAGCTACTGTTTGTGTCGACATTCAGCCAAATAAGACTGTTCTATTTCCTTAGACACAACGAAATCCAAGCACTCCAAAGAAGTAAAAATCTCCTTTATAATCTCCTTTATTTAAATGACCAAAGCCAACACGATTCGACCTTTGGCCTTTTAACTTTACTTTTCCTTGTGCGACTTTTACTTCTTTGGAGTGACTGGATTTTGTTCTGTCTAAAGTTTTTGATCATTTTCCCAAGAGCACCCGCTACCTCTTCTCACTGATTTGAACACTGCAGCAAACAGCCACATTTTTGTTCTTTCTGTATTGTTCTATTTCCATTTGGACTCATTAACCTGCTCAAAAACAGCTCATAGAGAACGGGGCAGCGCCAAACAAATACTTGGCTTGCTGCAGTATTAATATCGGTCGATACTGGAGGCGATACGTCACCCATCTCTACTTAATCCAACAAAACAACTTCAATATCAAAACAGATACTCGTCTGTGCCTCTTCAGACAGACCTCAGGGGCCACGAAAGCCCACGAGAGCCTCCACCCGCCCCATGTGGCTGACCCAATAACAGTCATCGCCGCTGCAACCGTCCCAGGGGAGGGGAGCAGGGGCCAGAGTGTGGGCCCCGGTGACTTTAAGACAGTGGAAGAGTTTTATTCCAGAAAAAAAGCTATGTGACAGATGATCTATGTGAAGTAAACAAGCGTAGTGAGAGGCAAATACAGGCTTAAGCCCCACTCTCACCTCCATCATCATTTACAGCCAAACGCAGTGGCACAGAGGCGGCCCCCTGACAGGCCTTGAGGGTGTTATGGATGCTCTTACCTGGCGTCTGGAGGTTTGCGGGCTGCGGTAGGAGGGGAGTGTCCCTGAGAAGGGGGGCAAGGACAGGGGCGGGGGCTGCCGTGGCGTGGAGAACGGGGTCGAAGAGGAGCTCCCTGTTGTCAACAAGACAAACAGTGGTATCAATCTTTAAACACGTACGCACACACATATACACACACTCCACAACCTGTTAGGTGTCCTTTAGGCCGTGCAGAAATGATTTGGGAAATACAAGGGCAATGCAAGACGGGAAATGTAAAAAACATGTAGCAGTCGTCCAGTTTGACTTAAATCTGCAGAGATCTCCACATAGAATCTTAATCTTAATAGTGTCAAGTGTAAAAATGTGTACACTACCAGTCAAATGTTGTTTCTTTATGTTTACCACTTTCTACATTTTAGAAACATAGAAAAGACAGAAAGAGATAGACATAAAGATAAAAACGGGGGATGTTTGTGACACATCAGGCTCTATTATAAATGTCTGACCAGCGCACTGTTGTTTAGTATCTCTTCATCACATCTCACACATGTGTACACTGTCATAAGTGATTCATATGGCTTCTACTAGATGCATTATAATAATTACATAGATAAAAAAACAGTCCTGAAGGCTCAGCTGCATAGATAAGACGTAGGAGTAGAAAAAAATAGCCCTGCTTGTACAAAGATGGCGTCACAAACAGTTCCATATACAAATATTAATAAACTATGTGGTCTGGGTTTCACTAATTTAACTCCAGTACACATGCAATTAATATGAGTAAAAATATGCTCTTTTGTAATGTAGTTTGCATGAGGGGTGTAAGAAAAAAATCGATTTAATGATATATCGTGATACTTCATTGCACAATTCTCAAATCGATTCAAAAATGCATCAGAATTGATATTTTTCACAAAAATCCATGGTTAAATTCACTGTTATGATGATTTAAACATTTTTATAAAGTTATATTTCATACAGTTTTGTTCTCATGAAGGTGCAGTTGATTCTATTAATATAAGTAATTAATGAAAAATCCCAATATATCGTCCTATGTTTTAGTATTGAGATATATCATGATATATCGAATCGTGACATGCAGATCATGATATGTATTGTATCGTTAGACTCAAGGTATTGCAGAAAAAGTGTTGTTATTAAAGTGTTATTGACCAAAGCTGGACATCCATCTCAATTCTGTTTGTCTACTTATAAAAGTCACCGCACGCTACTGATGAATTGGTGTAATTTCTACAAATAATACTAATACTAAATAGATGTTTTGTAGCAGCTGTAAGGAGCAGCAGAGACACAAACACACAGATGATGCTCTGCCAGTGCCACCGACACGAGAAAATATATATAGATTTTCAGATTGTACGTGCCAAATTAGGGCTGCAAGATTAATCGCAGTCCCATCGAAAATCACTCAGGCCCATCCTTGTAACAATCTACTATTTTGGTCAATTTGTCCTTCTGTGACTCATCATTTCTGCATTTAAAGAGACCGTGTTATGCTCCAACATCCCAAAACGCTCACAAGAGAGTCCGTTCTGGTTAGGTTTTGTGTGCGAGCGCTGACCGTAGCTGCTGTGGAGGTCCGTGTAGGGGCTGGACGTGCACTCCTGAGGCCTGACGTGGACCTGGGGGTAGAAGTTCTCGGGGATGGTGGCGTAACCCTCCTCGCACGACGCCTCCTTCGGGTCCAGGGACACTTTGGCACATTCAATCACTATATCGTGGATTTCATACTTTTTCCACCTGTGAAAAGGAATTAAAACGGACACTTCTTTAGTCACGCACGCGGAAAAGTTCAAACAATCCCTCTCTCCTCTGCAACATGAATGAATTTTAACATTAGTGAATATTAACAGAGCCAGAAAAATCAGATGACTAGAACAAGCAGATAACCCAATATTAGATCTGACTTTGGGTGTGTGTTTATAGAGAAATCTGATCACCAAAAACAGCTTGCAGCATGTGTCAGTGCCTCTAAAAATGGATTTTTAGAGGAACTGTATTTTTGGAAGTAATTTGGAGTCATTTAAAAGGGCCCAGATTACACCATTTTCTGAGCTAGGTTATAATGTTGTTTCCTTATTCTACGATCTGGCCAAGATTTAAAAAGTTATATCAGGTCATTCATCTTTTTTTCACATTTATTATCGACTTACTAGTTCTGAAACTGCTTAATTCTTGTCTAGCGGTGGTTTATTTTAAGAGAAGTTGTCAAGTAAACTGATCTTGCTGCATGGACAGATAATTCCACTATTTTTAAGTCGTTTTCTGATCAATTTAAGTGTTTGCATCTTACATTTTTTGCAGCGTGGGGTTGAGTTTTGTTTCATGCACATTTAACACACAACTTCTGCATATTTAGCCTCAGTTCTCATCTTAAACAGAAAATACTCCACTTTGTATAGAGTTTAAAACAGTGAAGCATTTCCTGTATTACCTCGTGACAACACAAGGAGGAAAAGTTTATGGACATAAAGTTTATTTTCTATCTAAATGGAGAACTCAGCCTAAATACGTAGAGTGTAATTGTGTAATTAAAACAAAACAGTGTAGTATCAGCCCTTTAGATTCTACTTATGAGGTCTTAACAAACATTTTTACTGTCAGAAAAGCTGGAAAGGAATTAGGAAAGTCTAATCAGTAAAAAAACGTACCTTGTTGGATCTAATTCATGGTCCTTAGTTCCGGTCACTAATTCTGGGTGAATACGAACATGTTCAAGCATTGGCTGAAATGAAAACAAAGTAATAACTCATAAATACACTGATTAATCAACTTTTTAAACACTCAAAAGCTGCACTGAGACGACTAGAAACCAGGACTTTACAAATACAATGCATCCAGTATATTGTATGGAAGATCATTTGTTCGGTCAGATTTTTAATTTTAAATACCGTTGAATTTCTCACTGAACTGTGAAAAAGGGTTTGAAAATATTTGTGCTGAATATTTTTTATTGTATGCAGAATTTTAAAAACTTCAAATTTCAGCAACTAAAATTCAAACGTACATTTTTGAATTTTAGTTGCTGAAATTTGAAGAGTTAAAAAAATTGTAAGTGAGAAATTCAGGTATTTAAATTTCAAAATAATAATAATTTTGACAAAAATGTTTTTAGATTGTCTGAAAACTGGATGAATTTAAGCAGCCCATTTTCAGATTGGCACATTTTTTTTACATTTTCAGGAGCCTGTGATAAATACGATCGTTCAGTGTCCTGTTTAGAAGTTTGATTTTTGACTTTTTTTTAATTTTATGTGTGAGAATCAAAGTGCAGATTAAAGTCTAACAAAGCCTCAGATAAAGCAGTGCCTACAGTTAGCATCACACTCCCCAGGGAATGTTGACAACACTACAAATAAATAAAGTATTATAGGCAGATTAAGGCAGATTTAAACCAAAATTAATCCTCAAATCTCAGGCTAATTCACTCCAGATCTTCTCCCGTCTACTGTCGTCCATATAAATCCAAAAAAATCATATAATATAATTAGTAGAGTTAAAAAAATCTTTGTTAACTAAGCCAGCATCAACCCATTATTCAACTAAATGGCTAAAGGCAATAAAATGTATAAAGAAATGGGCATCGTTAACCCGCTAGCTGCCGTGCGCCAAACAGGAAGTGAACACGGAGGCGTTTCCGACTCCAAATGACTTTACATTGAAAATCCGTCTCTTGTCTTTAACCCTCCTGCACCCCAAGGTACATTTTGTGCATCACAACTTTTCTTTTTTGCATAACTTTGGTTACGTTACTCCAAATAGTATAAACATTGCCCAGTTTGTGATTTTGTGAAGTTAAAAATGGCATTTACGGGGTTAAAACTTCATGATATATTACTTGCTATGCATGATTAGGGCAAAATTTAATATTATTTTCATGTTATACAGATTTGTGTTCAACTTTTTAATATGGTGTTCTTTTCCGGTGAACATTTTATGTCACAAAGGACTACAGGTGCATTATTTATCAAAAAAATAAATAAAATAAAATCTCAGTGCAGTAACCCCATCAAAAAAAATTAAAATTATTTGAAAATTGTACAAAAAATTCAATTTTTATTTATTTTTTTATGCACACATTTTGATTCTTTTGCTGTCAATGATTCAATAATTTAAAATATTACATAATATTTGGTATGTATGATTAGGGCAGAAGTAAATGAAAAAAATTAGATATAAAAAATTGGACAAATTCTGTACTGCGTAAAAATAATAGTGTATTTTTCCAGTGTTTATCACAAAGGACAACAGGTGTGATTATTGTGATTATTTTAAAAGGGGTGCACCAGGGTTAAAATGCTCATATTAACCCGCTCTACATGATCCTGGTATTTCTATTTCCCCGTTTTGTTCTTAAATAAATTCCTTTTCTAATATGGATCTCCTGTCCTCGTGAGCTCCATCTGACTTTTACCTTGACCACCTCCTCGAAGGTCTCCATGTTCTCCTTCATACTGTAGTGCGAGCGCAGGTACGACACAAAGTTGCAGGGGTACATGCCGTAGAGCCGGTGGAACAGGGAGTAGACGCTGGCGTGGAGATGGATCAGGTACACTTCAGAAACATGGCCTGAGAAAAACACAACAGATAAAAATTAGACGAGTAATGAAAGTGCACGGGGACACAGTGAAAGAGCCAAACCTGTTAATACATTTCAGTGCAAATATTGAGTCTGGATCTTTAAATGTGGCATGAATTACAGCCCTGGAGACGTTTGGAGAAGCAGAGCACAGATCTAAATAATATGGCTTATCATACAGACATTTTACTTTGAGTTTAAGCTTTATGGGACAATTCTGAGCACTTTTCACCATTCAAATATCACTGAGCAATACCAGTTTTAAAAAGGAATAGACAGTATATTTCCTAATGCTCATTTGATTTGATTGGACAGCCAAAAAAAAAGGTTGCACACACTAATATTTCGTGGTTTTGTTTCGATGAGCTTCTGCAGTGTCGGAAGATTTATTTCCACCCAGTTTTGCGTTCATTTTTCACCAAAATCTTGCACTGATGATGGTCGAGGTCCTCAAAGATTCTCAGTTAAGTTAAGGTCTGGATTCTGTTTTGGCCGATCCATGTGTGAAAATGACGTCTCCTGCTCCTTGAACTTCTCTTTCACAAACTGAGAACCATGATTCCTGGCATTGTTGTCTTGGAATATGCCCGTGCCATCAGGGAAGAAAAAAATCCACTGAACCTGGTCATTCAGTATATTCAGGTATCGGCTGAGCACAAACTCTTGCTGAACTGCAAAAACCCCAGATCAGAGCACTTTATTTTTTGGTTGAGCAGTGTAGTATAAACAACAGAGGACAACTTGCATGCAAATCATTTTACATTTAACTGCCAGAGCAACAGTTTCCCCTTTGAAACCAATGAATAGTGAACGTACTAAAACATTTACATTCTATTTTCTCATTTCTATGGGTAATTTACTAAACACAGCTTCTACTAGGGATGCACCAATCCATCTTGTTCAGTTCTGATTTTAGTACTACAGCTTTAAGCATCTACCGATACCTAATATTAACCAGTACTAGGGGGTGTAACGGTACATGTATTTGTACTTGTATTTGCTATGGGGCGTTCGGCACGAGTGAGTTCACACAATTTTACATTCCGCTGCTACATGTCCAGCTACATGAAGGCTCAGCTCTTTAATATTCATGAGGGAACTTGGGGAGGCTCTTTAAACAAATACTACATCCCCGACTCACAATCCCGTCAGGCTTCTACACAAAATAGTCAAGTTAGAGCGTGTTCAATTAGCACGGGTGGGGATAGTTTGCGGGCGAGTCGTTCTTCAGAGTGTCTAAAATCGCTGTGAAATGACGGCCTCTCAGTAGTGGGGGATTCTCTCGAGGGACCTCTCTCCGGGTGGCCTTGCCCTGGCATCGAAAGTGTCGAGGTGCAGCCGCTGGGTTCAGGATTTCAACTGTTGTTGGTAGAATTGTCGTTTTTAAATGCACTGTTAAATAAAATGCATTATCATCAAGTTCAGTGGGGGTTAAATTTGCCTGTGACAGCTCTGCGATAAGTGGCAGTGCCTTTGTAAACTATTCCTGTGGCAGCAGAGACAGATTGGGCACTAATCATTAATGAGAGGAATCAATGATTGATACGGCAGCTTTTACCAAACACATTTATAACCAACCAAACCCTACAGTCCAGGTCTGTCTCTAAACCAACCAACTAATCCACTGCAGCGACCTAAAGCTGAATTTATATCCTTAAAACATAAATAACAGATGCATTATTTGATCTATCTCTTAAGTTGCAACAGAACAACTTTGTGTAAATAAAAAACTAAACATTATGAGACTTTCTGGGCCAACTACAATGAATAAATAGTTATTATATTTGGAAGTTGTTCGCTTCAGTATCAGCTCCTACCAAATTCTGAAAGCCACAACCTTAAGATTTCAGCACAACCCAGTTCATTTTACTACAGTTTGTCCATCTCTGCAAATGGACTACGACAGAAATTTTCAGCGAAATCATAAATAGGTAAAACTGTATTAGGAAAGAGAAGCAGAAACGGCGCCTTAATGAGCTCCTCACCGGGGTTCTTGAGGTTCCAGGAGGCCAGACGTCCAAAGATGTCGAAGTACTCCCAGAGGTGCTGCTTTCCGGCCTGAGGGATCATGGGGAGCAGAGTGATGAGCACCAGGACCCCGGTGATCAGCACCACCACGTCCGTGTCCGTCTGCCGGGGCAAAAACCACAGACTCGCGTTATTTCTTGCATAAAAAATTTACTTGGTTTGAAAAGCGTCGCTAAAACGGCAACGCTGATAAATGAGAAACAGGCGCGATGTGGACAAGGCCGTAACTGTTTGACTTTGCGATTAAATGACGCGCAAAAATAAGATCGTAAACATCGCCGCGCAACAGAAGAACGATTAAATATAGTGACAGTGATGTAAGGCTCTGGTGCTGATAGATCCAGCTGAGGAAACGTGTACATGATCCATCACTGCTGCCTTAAGCCTCGTGTGATCAGCTTGACTTTGACTCTCCTACACCACATTTCTGCCGTAGGAACCATCGATTTTCAACCAGTGTGGCCTGAGGTATTACCAGAAAAACCCTATTAGCCATTAATTAAAACATGTATTTCATTAGAGAGAACCAGACCTCTAAATGGTGTCGCATCTCTTCAGGCGATATCCCTTCGTTTTCTTAAACCTGTACATGGCAACAACTCCGGGTGAACCACGACCGGGCTAGAATGTTTAATACTTTCTACATTTTAGATACAAGAGCAATTATATGAAGCAAGATCTGAGGAATTACCGTCTTTTTTTGGGCTATAAAGTGCACCGGATTATAAGGCGCAGTATAAAATAATATGTCAGTTGTGTCATTGTCCACACATAAGGAGCATCGGATTATAAGGCACAATAAGAGAAACAAAACACGTGTCGGATAAATGGAACTTTATTCAGGTCATTTACAATAACTCTCAGTTGTAGCTAACACAAAAATACAAGTTTAACAGTTGGTGATTTGGGCATCAAACATGCCCGGATCCCTCTCAACATTGTTCAGTTTTAACACTAAAATACAAAACCTGAAATCTGCATGGTGCATGTCTCTTAACAGTGGCATTTTGGGTCCTTGTACAGCACACGGCAGAACTACCGGTATGTTGCACAGTCGCCCTATATGTGGCCAACATATTACTCCTCCTGACTCGCCCACTAATACCTTATTAGACTAATGTGGACAACATCAAATCGGTTGGAGGTTAAACACAACCAAAGGTCATACATAAGGCCACTGGATTATAAGGCCACTGTGGATTTTTGAGAAAATGTCATGATTTTAGATGCGCCTTATAGTCCCAAAAATACGGTATGCAGTTATGTTTATTTGTTCACTAAAATATCCTCATTCATCCCTGCAAATGCACAGATTCTTACTCTTCCTGGGGTTCACACTCATCATAAAATAACACTGACATAAAGCGTGAATAAAAAACTACATTAATATGTTCAGATTCCTCAAAGTATCCACCCTTCGTTTTGTCGACGGTGCTGCGAAACCTCGGCCTTGCCTCAATAAGCTTCACAATCGAGTCTAATGAAATGGTTTTTACTTCAAAACTGGGTAAAGAAATGCAGTGGTCAAAGCGTTTTTTGTTTACTACCTTCATTCACAGTTTTGATGCTTGCAGTGAGAAGCGTAAAATGCGCCGAAAATGAAAAGTGTTCAAACTTTTGACTGATACTGTTCACATTCTAAATTATGATAGTCTTAGTGCAGCTCC
>KN497079.1:0-14693 GCA_000787155.1 Scartelaos histophorus | reverse complement strand
GAGAACCACCACGAGAACCACCACGAGAACCACCACGAGAACCACCACGAGAACCACCACGAGAACCCGTCGTACCTTGAGGCATTTGAGCAGCGACAGGAGCAGGGGGTAGCGGGCGATCTTGTGGATCCAGGACGGCTGTCTGCGGATGACGTGGCCCAGGAGTGTGAGGGTGGGCAGCCGGCACGCCTGTTTGGTCATGCATTCGTTCATCTTGTCCAGAAGGTGCTGCAGGGACAACAAGTGGACAGAAAGCAAGAGTTTGAGTTTAAATCTGACTTGATCTGCCTCCCCAGATGCAAAGTACACAAGTTGAGATCGGTATGAGAAATGTTACGAGTAAAAGCTAGGAAAAAAAAGAAAAAGAAAGAAAGAAAAAAAGAAAAAGAAAGAATGAAAAAGAGAAAGAAAGAAAGAAAAAGAGAAAAAAAGAAATTGAAAGAAAGAAAAAGAAAGAAAAAAGAAAAGAAAAAAAAGAAAGAAAGAAAAAGAAAGAAGAAAAAGAGAAAAGAAATTGAAAAAAGTAAGTAAGAAAGAAAGAAAGAAAAAGAAAAAAAAGAAAGAAAAAATAAAAAAGAAAGAAAAAGAAAGAGAAAAGAAAAAATAGAAAGAAAGAAAGAAAAAGAGAAAAAAGAAAAACTGAAAAAAGTAAGAAAGAAAAAAAGAAAGAAAGAAAGAAAGAAAAAGAAAGAAAGAAAAAGAGAAGGAAAGAAAGAAATTGAAAGAAAGAAAAAGAAAGTAAGAAAGAAAGTAAAAAAAGTAAAAAAAGAAAAAAGAAAAAGAAAGAAAGAACATAACAAAAAATTGGAGCCAATACCCAAGTTGTTCTGTTATAATTTGGCATTTTGGTTCAAGACGATTATCCGTTCAGAAAGCAGAACGAGCCTCACGTGAATCTCTCAATTGGGTTGCCAGGCTCAAAGTGAAATCCAGTTAATTTAAACCTAAAACGACTAAAAACTGAGCTTCAATTGTGTTTGTGCTTTGTTTTTACACCGGGCAAAATGCTAAAACATACTCTAGACATTTCTGTAGCACTTTTAATCGCGGGTTTATTAAATTGTTGTTTGCACGGTGTTAAATAAAATGCATTATTAAGTTCGACGTTGTTAAATTTGAGTGCGACAGTGCGATAGTGGCGGTGCTTTTGCATACTGTTGCTGTGGGCAGTAAAGACAGATTGGGCACTAATCATTAATGAGAAGAATCAATAATTGACACGGCAGCTTTTACCAAACACATTTATAACCAACCAAACCCTACAGTCCACGTCCGCTGCTGAAATCACTTTTGTATTTGTGGGGGGGATTTTTAAGGCACACGAAAACTTTTAAGAGCCAAAACATGAATATTTGTGTGTATTTTGTGAAAAAGAGCTGCTCACTGAAGGCTTTTTGTTTATTTGTGCGTGATGTCTTCAGGGATAGTCGACGGCGGAAAAAATACTGAGAATTACAACTTGTGTTCACAGAATCCTTTGTGATTTCAGAGTCGAAATGTGACTGTTGAAATGATCGAGTGCTGTAATGGAACATCTGGAGTATCTGATTTTATTCTTGTTCATGAGTGCATTTTATGTTTTTTATCCTGCTTCACTTCTCTGTCTAAAGAAGATTGTGCATGAAAATTAATGTGTGCAAATATGAAGGATTTGTCATAGGTTAGTGAGAGTTGAGAACGGGCTGGAGTCACTTACTTAAAGTACATTTTTAAATGGTGAAAGGAGGAAGTATCTTTATTGGAGTAGATTTGCCACACGGCTGAGATGGTTTTGCCTGATCTGCAGTTAAGCACATCGCAGGCTCTCCTTTTCACAGAGCAGAAGTGTAACTTGGCCAAAATGCAACACCTACTTGTTTCCAAAAGAGATAAAAGTTTAATGCCAATGTTTAATTTCTGTGGTGTCATTCTAGGCAAAGCAATAACATCTCCATAACACACAAGCAGGTGGCAAACCCTCCACCAGAAGAATGACACAGTGCACCTTTAAACATATCCAAATATTTACAATTTACAACTAAATTAAATGCCTCAAGCTCCAAGACTGATATTCTGTGTACAAGGCTTCAACTATTTTTGTGGAAAAAACATAATTTTTTGACTAACATTTTATCAGGATTAATTTTACTGATGGTGATTAAGAATGCGAGTCCCTTGTGACAGTCGAGCGCTGCCTTCACATTTGTTTGGCTAACAGCTAGCATACTGTCATCTTAACGACACTCAAATGATGCAACGTTTCATCAGAAAATCTGAACTACTTCAGTGCCAAGACTCAGACAATGAGCGCACTCTTCATTTTTGGATAAGAGTGTTTCCCTGTGCGATGAATCAGAGTTCAGGGCTGATCTTGAGGCAGCTGCAGTTCAAGTTTAGACTGTGGACGTTTCCTCACACCCACAAACTTAGTGACACTTTCTGCTTCATCACAGCAGGGAAGACAAACTGTTGCACAATTGCTACTAATGCTAATGGCTCACATGACTGTGCGTGGCTGTCAGAAACCAATTTTAGCATTTTATCCTGTTACAGGAAGAAGATTTTTAACAGTTCCCAACAGCTGTGTGGGCTAAAGGAAATGCAACAGTTCTTCTGCACGGATGGAGCGGCTCAGGCAGATCTAAACCAGTTAATTCGCAGGAGCAGTTTCTAACTTTCAGTTCTTGTCATGGTTTGGCGGATGCGTGACGAGGCAATATTGTTATCTGATTATGTGCGAGCCTGGTAACGGTGTTGTAGCTGTACAAACTTCACCGTCAACAGTTACATCAGGGCTCATTCTCACAAGAAAGTTACATTTTGCTTAAGTCTTTAGACAATTTTTCTTTTTTTTTTACCTATATACCTGTGGGAGTCATTTTGCTGCTTGTGTTTAATAAATATTTTTGACCTCCAGCCACTTTCAGTTTCAGTTTTTTTATAGAGATCTGTGGAGAAGCAGCAGGACCACACCAACATGGAGGCTTGAGGCTCTGCACCTCTAACTCTACAATATCAAAATGCCTTACTGATCATTACTTTATCATTATTATTATTATTATTATGCATCATTGTGCTGCCTGAAAAGTGAATTTCCTTCAGGATAAATAAAGTATTCTCCATCTGTGCCAATGGTCTCCAACCTGTAGCTCACTCCTTCCAAGCAGCTCGCCAAGAGATTTCAGAATTATACCATTGGGCTGAATAACAAAATGTGCTTAATTACAGGCCTATTACTATTGTAAATGTATTAATTAAGCCCACATTAAACTTGCACTAATAAATCTAATAAATGGTCAATGGTTTAGGTTTTATAGGCGTCTAACTGTACCCAAAGTGTTGCTCTCTTTCTTATAATCGACTCTGCAGCTAAAATGAGCAGCTCTGTCTCTTTTTGTTTTGTAAAGGGAGTTCACCAGAGGAAAAAGACCCCTGATCTACGCCAGGCTTATTGACTTGTCAAACTCCATTAGAATAATAACAGTTTCATAAGATAATTCTTTGTAATTCTGTTTTTTATTTTGTTACTCGATTATTTGTATGCGATTGCCTCATGGGACGTGTACAGACGAGCCTCTTGAGTGTGGAGTAGGTTTGGAGCTTGAGTATAGTCTCCACTTTTATGTTTAGTTTATTATTTTACAAAAATATCAGAACTTTTAAATCAACTTTTTGTTTTGTGCATGTACCTTTAGTTTCTATTTATATTTAAGTCTACAAACTACACACAGAACTGACCAATAGGAGGAATGGGAGGGGAATCGAACGCGTATGTGCCCGAGCGTGAACATGAATCACCACAGAAACGGTCGTAAAAACAGTAAATTATTTCACAATTTCGTTTTCATTTTGTTTTCTCGTTTTGTGTAACTCTCCCGCCCAGCCTGAACCACATTCTGAACAGTGAAGCTTTGTCTGGACTGTTTGCGCGCTGCAGTTTTCCACTCACCTTGTCATGAGGCTCTCGCACAGAGCAGAGGATGTGCAGGGCCTGGGTCGAGTTGGTTTCCAGATAATAGTCCACTAACCCGTTGAGCAGCATGGACCCTCGCTCTGGAACCACAACGGAATGATGAGCAAAAAGAACAGACATTAGAGAAACAAGCTCCAGCACAGACAACTATCTCAGAAGGGACAGTGTGCAGCTCTCTGGAGGTGGCACATCCACTGTATAAAAGTGGATTAAGCGAGCGTGACGTCAAATGAGGCTCCTGATGCTTCACGGTTACATGAGCGAATCTGGAGTCAGGCTCTATGTTATGAAGAGGATTTTTTTTTTGGACGAAAACAGCAAAAAGAAAATTCAGGATCGTGTAAAGTGGGTTAATAAGAACAATTTAAGACCAAGAAGACGAGGCCACAGCAGCAGGTGCAGAGAGACGAGCCACAAGGTCCTAATGTGAGTCAAGAAGGAGCCGGAAGAGCCTCCTGGAGCACTTCCTGTTCAGTGCATTGGCCGTGTCCATTTATATATATACGGTCTGTGGTGGCACATCACCTGCATGATTCCATCCATGGAAATAAAACGTTAAAACAAAACTTTGGAACATTATGGTGGGATGTGCTGATCCAGCTTTTTCAGTTCTGATGCCTGATATTAACCAACACCAGGGTGGGGACTGGAAATTGCTTTTTTCTCTCAAAACGCTCGTAATTTACTACAAAATGAATCCAGTTGTATTATGCAACTTATTTTTCCTACTGAGCTGTTCTGTATAACAAAAATACAAACATTATGAGATGTCCTCAGCTTAACTCCACCAGTAAATAGTCTTATTACATCCAGGTAATGGTCTGACCAGGATATCGCTTCAACCGATATCAAGGAACAGATATTCGATCCCAGTATTGTATCAGTGCATAGCCTTGGTGACAGATACGCTTTTTGCCATAATGTGGAAAAGTTTAACCCAGGGAACATGGAATCAAGCAGGTGAAAGGTTTGTGGAGAAGCAAGCCTGCTCAAAGCAATAAACACAACCAAAAAAACATTCTTGTACTAAAAAGTTGCAGACTTTACTTTCCCGGAGTCATCATTATGTAACGTTAGTGATCTGAGTGGACAGTGAGTTACCGGTGCTGAGCTGCTCGTTGATAAGGCCTCGGATCTGGTCGAGCTGCTGCAGGTCGGAGGTCTCCAGGTGGGGCAGCAGGTCGCCCACACTGGGCTGCTCCCGGGACATGGTGCCAGTGCTGTGTGAGGGGGGTCCACCCGGCAGCCCCGCCCACGCTACAGTCTGCACGCACCACTGCAACACACAAGAGGAGTAGGGTCAGCTGACTCCCACAAGGCCCCGGGGAGAGAAGACTGGACAAGAGGCTCATCACAGGGGCCAGAAAAAGTTGAGTCTACTGTAACTGTAACACTTACAGTGTTACAGTTACAGTAGACTCAACTTTAACACTGTTGAGTCTACTGGAATAAAGGAATAAAGTTGTGTGTTCAACTGTGATACATCTGCATGAGCCGCACAACAGGAACATGTTAAACACTTAAACCAAACAGCATCATTTACATGTTTACATCAGGCACGTCTGAGTCCGGCCTGTTCAGGCTCTGTGTGTGTCCAGGGCAATAATGTCTCTGTTTCACATTGTGACATCATGAAGTGCTGCTATTATTCTCAATGGAAAGATCAAAGTATGAATTACTAATTCTAACTAGCAGTTATTGTTTGTAGTCCTATTTAAACTGTCTCACTCCTGGCCATGTGCGCTCTGCTGGAAACAACAGCAGGTTGTCATCAGAAATGGGCTTTTGTACCAACTCTTCAATTTATGTTTCAAGTTAAATATGACATAACACAGTTCAGGACCATTTTGCAAATGCAAACTGTGTAAACACTAACCAACAAAAGGCAGCACGTGTGTGAGGCACACACCACACACTAGTGTCACCTCCATCTTAAATACCTCCAGATCTGTTGTGTTTACAGCACATCTGTCAGCGTTCATACATGTGGAGCAGCAGCAGGAGAACGTGGTGAAACGCAGCTCTTTGTTGAGTGAGGGGAGCCCACGGGTCAGACTGGGTCATGGTTGTTTTTCATAGGGACACTGGGGACAGGTCAGAGGCACATACAAAAACAAGGAGCAGTGCACAAAGAAGGTCTTTATAAACCTCTGCACACTTCCACTGGACTGAAACCTCCAGACCTGGTTCAGGACATTCCACACACTCACTGCTGCTATTGTCTACCTGTGTCCAAGTGGACGCCTCACACTGAGCCGTCTTCATGTCGACTGAAGCACAGAGCAAAGCATTGTTTCATCCACAGGACCAAACACTGAACTAATGTTCTCACCCTGCGAAAACTCCAAACTCTATTTCAAACCATTATTTGCTTAGAGGGTCGGTGTGTTATGCCTCAGAAATACTGTCAATTTAAAACACTGGTAGTCTGAGTACAACAGCACAATCCCTCAACAACTTTTACACTTAAGCAAATACATGAAACAGAGCAGGGTTATTTGCCCAAGGACACAGTGGCAGAAGTGGGAATCAAACAACAAACACTCTGGATTCAGGACTCCTCTGTAAATAAGAACATTCCTTTTTATTCACATATAAAACTCTACGTGTGATGTTGGGAGGAGGCCTCAGAGTTTGCATCTTATTTGCATGACTCTGGTTTGCATGACACTTGCTCCAGGAAGTCACCTGGAATCAGCCGTAAGAATCACTTTATTAACTTCTCACTCAATAAATGACAGATGCAACTATATTTTATGAGCTCTATAGATTAGTTTATAGATTTTAGATTTTTTTAAATTATTATTTCTCTGCACTACGAGAACATTTGATCTTCTATAACTCCTCACAGAACTCCTAACAATTCAAGTGTTTCATTCTGCCATTTATTAATTGCAGTTTTTTGTTTAGTTTTTCACAGTATTGTACTGACTATTTTTTATATTACTCTGCTTTAGGAGTATATTAGGGATGCAGAGATACGATACTACAAATATAAGAAATACACAGCTTCAGATACATAACATTTTTAGATCAGGAAATAAATAGTTTAAGCTTTAATATTGAAACCAGTGTCGGAACTGAAAAAGATCAACGCGTCTCTTATTGTGTCAGGGTGGTATAAATAAGTTTTAACATTAGAAATTTGTCGTCAATATAACACTTCCAAATGAAAATTGAACAAACTTAGTACATAGTATATTTCTTCACACAAAATGTGTTTTGTTCACATTGTAGAATTTCATAATTTCAGATGGAAGGGCCTAAATAACCTAATAAAGAGAAAAAAATAAATGAACTTCTGATCCACAAATGTTGAACCTTCACGTTATTTGTTTGGGATTTGCTGCACAAATCTGCCATATTAATGTCATGTCTAAAGTTCTTTCTGCTGCCAAAAATCACAGTTTTGGGGATGAATAATTACACCAGTTTTTGAAGCTGTTGTGAAAAAAAAAAAATCACTTCACTTTTGTTTATTTGTACTGGCAGAGCAGGCAGTGGATTGTGAGTCTGTCTTTGTTTCATGTGGACAGGCCCAGCAATTCCAGAGATAAGAACCTTACACCAGGTCAAAAAAATCTGCAACCTCACAGTTAAACAGCAAATTCCACCTCGGGATCCTGAGCCGTCCTCCGGTTCTGTTTAAACTATGGGAATTCAACACCGACCTATAGATTTTAAGACTGTCAGAATGATTCCACGTTAAAAGTCAAGGCGCAGCAGATCTGGATGAAGATTTTTTTGTGTCCAAGCGGAACTCTGATGGGATTAGTGCGGCTGAGTCATGGCACCGACTGGGCATGACGAGGCAGAAAGTCATGCACTGTCACCCCTGAGAAAACTCCTGCTCTAATGGGAGTAACTAATGCAGTACCACGTGGAAGGTACTTTTACCGTGAACTCTGTGCACGGCTGTATCTGCTGGATCGGACTTTGGAGAGCGAAAACATGGGGAACTGTCGGGTACTTTCCTGCCAAACCAAATGCCAATAACTCAAATTTTTTCCAGGTATCGTATCGGCAAGAACTCAGCCTAAATCACCGATCCGATACCGCTGTTTTTTGCACAACGAGGACCTGCAGATGCGAGCGCGACCACTGACTAACGCTGCTTCTTTTTCTTCTTCTAGTGGAGTTTTATCGGCGGTGGGTGCATTACCGCCACCCACTGACAAAGAGTATGAACTGAAATGTAATTAAAAAACACCTTAATACTACAACGGTGTTCAACTAAAACAAAAATAATGAATCAAATCCTGCGAAATCGAATTAATATCCCTAACAAACTAAATAAAACTTTGAAACTACCGTGTCCCTTGGTTGCCGCTGCAATAATTCTAGTCAAATTTTATTTTAATGTCGCTGGTTATTTCTACCGCCAACACCCAGAGGAGGTTAAATAGACTGTGGAGGCTCTGCAGACTCTTCAAACACGCTAATAATAACTGAAAAGACATTTGTGTTCGAAGTAACAAATTAGAAAAGTATAAAAGTGTTAAATCGGCACTACTTATGGTCAAGATCATTATATATTTGACTCGATTTTCAAGATCCAATTTATTCTTCTAGACTTTCTTCAGAAGTTTTATTTATTAGGTTTGTACTGTAACAAAACTGAGTGGCCTTAGTCTACTTCTTGGTATCGGTATCGGCGAGTACACTAAGGTCAAGTGTCGGTATTGGAACAACACTAATATATGACGACCAGACTTTCAAAATTCAAAACTGGGACACACCCGGGTTGGTATGAATAAAATGGTGAAAAGAATGGTCCATTTTTGACTCAGTTTTGGTCCTAATCTGAGGGATTTTTGGGGTTTTTTTTTGGCTCATGGTCATGTTCCAAGATCGGTTTTCTGTATTTTAGCCAAAACAAATGGCAATATGTCCCCATCTTTACCGTTTGCTGGGGTCAGACTGGTCAACATTTGGACATCTGGGACATTTCTTGTGTAAAACGTCGCTGGTTTTGGATAAATCTGCTGGGACAGGGGAGACGGGACTCAAAACTGGAACTGTCCCGGGTAAATTGGGACGTCTGGTCACCCTACACAGCAAAAGTGAAGTGTTAAAATTGACTCTCACAGAATCAGAATTTATCCAATCTATTTTAGAGTTAATTTAACATTTTTGGAAATGTAACAAGTAACACTGGACCAAAGTTTCTGTTTAACTCATTATATCAACATCTTGAGAGTAATTGGATCACATTTTGTAGGGTTATCCTGATTTAGCTAAACAATACACAGAGATGTTTTATTTTAGTTAATTTAAGATGAAATTATGTCTAAAACTGGTTCAAATTGGTTTTCTTTGACAGGAGTTTGAAGTGGTGGGTGGGACATATCAAATTAACACTAAGGGGAGTTGAATTAACACTAGTGGATGTTGAATCAACCATATCACCGGTGATATGAACAATTCAAAACTGGGACTAAAATATCACCTTTTGTGTTAAAAACAACTCTGAAATATTTTACTCTGAATCGTTAACCTCCAGTTTTTGTTGTGTAGACTAATACCAAATGTGTCTCTGTCGTAACAAAAAACATGCAAAATAAAAATCCACAAAATAATGTACCCGATAATCAGGGAGTGCGCGTTAGCATTGCAGTTACTACTCCACACTGTTGTGAAAAGTGCTGGTAAAGTGAATAGAAAACTCCTGGTCGTGCTGTTCAGATCTCAGATGGAAATTAGATTTGGCTCGTAACACGTCTCGCCAAATGTTACAGATATATTAGACAAGTTAATAGTAACATTATATTTTTCTATCCTAATAAAACGAATGGGATCGAATGTTCATATCAGTTCCAGGCTGTGTGCAACTATTCTAAACCCGTCACTCCTGGAAGGGTCTGTTTGTTTGGGATCGGCTCCACGAAGAGTCTGCATCTAATTAGAAACCCTTTTACTGTCAGATAATCAGGAAGTTGATCCAAAAGTAATAGTGAGATTAGGCCTTTTTAGCGCAGCCAACTTGGAAAAGATTACGGTTATTCTGCATTTTATTCCCATTGTTTCAGGGGAAAAGTTGCATTTTTACAGAAGAAGAATACTACTAGCCATTATTATGTCAAGTGCAGTTATTTCTACTGCCAAAGTTGTGTCTTCTTTGATTCTGTGAGGCTGGAGCTTCAGTCAGGAGGAGAATTCTGGGCAGGACTACGTATAAACCTGGAGAAACAGTCCAAAGATCTACAGGGGCGATAAGGAGAGCATGCAAAGTACAACTATACAAAACAAAATACAAGGCGCTGGAGGCAAAAAGAAAGATTACTGACCAATGTTTCATTACTTGATAAGAAGCACAAAAGTTTACTACCCAACACCATCGAACTAGACGTGCAACAATATCGTAATCTCACAGTATTTACTGCAGTATTTGCAATGACACATTTCGAGGCTACTTCTTCCATCCTAAAAGCAACAATGAAACAAAGAGAGTAAAAGTCATATTGTCTGTACGGAAACAAATCCCACGCAGCCCAGAATCTTGGTCTTTTTTGATCATTTAAGTATTTAAGTTTGAGTTTAATACACTGCCTGGATTTAACTCAGTGCTCTGATCTGGGGTTGCTGCAGTTGTTCAGGTTTAGGTTCAGCAACAGTTTGTGCTCAGCCGATACCTGAATATACTGAATAACCAGGTTAAGTGGATTTTTTTCTTCCCTGATGGCACGGGCATATTCCAAGACGACAATACCAGAAATCAGAGTGGTTCAGGGAGCAGGAGACGTCATTTTCACACATGGATCGGCCACCACAGAGTCCAGACCTTAACCTAACTGAGAATCTTTGGGATGTGGTGGAGAAACTTTGCGCAACGTCAAGACTCGACCATCGTCCATACAAGATCTTGGTGAAAAATCAACGCAAAACTGGGTGGAAATAAATCTTCCGACACTGCAGAAGCTCAACGTAATCTTAAGAGTGTGCAACCTTTTTTTTTAATAGTTTTCTAGCTTTTCTGGACACTCAAAGACGCGTCATTCACTCCACACTTGGTGTAACCACAGCTGCCCTGGGGTAGACTGACAGAAAGAGAGGACGTCAATCAACCAACACCACCAACACTCGAGCTCACGCCACTTTAATACTAGGCAATGTGGGTGAAGTGCCTTGCCTGAGGACACGACGACCCAGAAGTCTCCCGTCCAAGTACTAACCAGACCACACTTAAAACTGCACATGATATTATCTTCTGACAATATATTATCACTATATTACAATTATTTATTTCTACTTTCTACATCCTTACATCTATCAGGCAAAGAACCACTTAGAAAAGAGGCGCTGTCCCATTAAACGCTGCACCACACTCATTAAACTTTTATTTTTACACATTTTATACTTATACGGCAGCTATAATGGACATAGAATGAGTCCATTGGATGTGTCTGCAGTCTTCAAAAAGCCTGACGTGCTGATAAAACAGTATGAGAACATAAACCCGCATTTGTATTTTGTCTGTGACTGCAGCCGTGGCATTAAAAAGGTTAAATATTTGTCTTTTAGCTGTAATCAACACTTAAAATCTCCTCTTTTCACTTAGCCCACGGCGCTACAGGGCTGACACCAATAGTTCATAATCTGTTTACGCCAACATGTTAACGAGGTCTTTGGAGCTGAAGTTCGGGTGCCCAGATGTCCCCATTTACCCGGGACACTCCCAGTTTTGACCCTGGTGCCCCCTGTCCCAGCAGATTTAACCAAAACCACTGATTTGTCCCAGTTTAATACAAGAAATGCCCCATGTGTCCCTATTTTGACCAATAACATCCAAGCAAACAGTAAAATGATCCATGCATTGTCATTTGTTTGCTGTAAAATACAGGAAAGCTGCTTAAAAATGACCAAAAATCTAAGAAAATGTGACTATATTGGCTCACACGTTCATCTGCGTAAGAGTTGTCCTTAATTACGAACTCGTTTTACAATTTTATTATTCCTGACCACCAAAAAAACAGAGATGTCCCAGTTTTTTATTTTGAAATTGTGATCACCCCAACTTAGCTCATACACGATGGTGCTACAGGGTTTTATTATCTATTATATTAAGTTCATTATCTGTTTCTACCGACATGTTAACGATGTCGAAGTGCTCGGTGTGCAGAGACAGGACAGGAGGCAGCCCAGTGTGGGGTGACCAGATTTTTCAGAATTAAAAACTGGGACACACATGGGTTGGGGAGTTCTGTTGCTTTTTGTTGTTTTATGGTCATTTTCAAGCATGACTTCTATACTTTAGCTAAACAAATGACAGTATTCCCCTCTTTACTGTTGGTGGGGATCAAATTGGTTGGAAATGGAGACAACTGTAGGGTGATCAAATTTTCAAAATAAAAAACTGGGACATCTGTGGTTTGGGGCAGTCGGTAAAAATAAAAATGTGGAACAAGCGGGTAATTACCCCCCTAGGACCAGAACTCTTGTATGATGTGATTTATTTATTTATTTGGTTATTTAGGCTGATTGGGACCTGATGAGAGCAAAAACAAAGAGTTATATTTTTACATTATGTAGTTTCTGAGAAAAACGATGTCCACATTTTATGCATTAATCATTTTGATGAAACACAATAAAGTCATAATTGAAGAACTATTAAGTGCCTGAACAACCCAAAATGTGTTGGACATATAGACTCTTCAAACTCTGTAATGAAGCAAGTGGAGGCAAAATGAAGCCAACAAAATATATTTACAACGACTGACTGATGAGATGATCTAAATGTTAATGGCTTTATGACATTATAACAAAAAATAAGCAACAAGCGGGTAATTACCCCCCTAGGACCAGAACTCTTGTATGATGTGATTTATTTATTTATTTGGTTATTTAGGCTGATTGGGACCTGATGAGAGCAAAAACAAAGAGTTATATTTTTACATTATGTAGTTTCTGAGAAAAACGATGTCCACATTTTATGCATTAATCATTTTGATGAAACACAATAAAGTCATAATTGAAGAACTATTAAGTGCCTGAACAACCCAAAATGTGTTGGACATATAGACTCTTCAAACTCTGTAATGAAGCAAGTGGAGGCAAAATGAAGCCAACAAAATATATTTACAACGACTGACTGATGAGATGATCTAAATGTTAATGGCTTTATGACATTATAACAAAAAATAAGCAACAATTTTGTTTTCAAGGTAAAAAAAAAGTGTTTTTAAACTGGGCTCTGAATCATTCACATGTGTCTGAGAGGTTTTCATTTTCCAAATTGTCCTTAATTTTTTTATATTTTGTGATATTCTGAAGTTAATTGCAGTTTTCCCATTAAAATCACTTTATGTTCCACTTCACTTTTGCCTCCACTCAGGAATATAGAATGTTTTTGTTAACTATTTTTCTAAAGGTTGATATTATGTCCAGGTCCTACATGGCTGCAGAACATTGCTATGGCCCATTCATGACCCTGATGAGTCATTATAGTCACATTTTCTTTGCATTTTGATCGTTTTTCAGCAGCTTTTCTGTATTTGACCTGCACAAATGGTAACTGATGCTTCTCTTTACTGTTGGCAAGGATCAGATTGGTCAAAAATAGGGATATTTCTTGCATAAAACTGGGACAAATCACAGGTTTTCTATAAATCTGCAGGGGCAGGGGACACAGGGCTCCAAACTGGGACTGTCCCGGGTAAATAGGGACGTGTGGTCAGTGTAGCCCGGTGTGCACTGACCACAGCCTCCACCTCCACCGCCGCCGCTGCTGCTGCTGCTTGTCGTAAACAACTCGCAGAGAACAATGGGCAGGGTTTGCTTTAACGCCGCTTTATCCGATTACCCAACCCGCACATGCACTGGCCCCGGCACAGCGCCCCGGTCCCGCCGCACACCCCGCGTTTAGCCCCGAAACATGCGGATAAAACCACCGACATCCCCCCCGATCCAACAAAAACACCCCGCTCCAGCCTCCACCGAGCGCCGACACAGAGCTAACGTTAGCCGAGCGGGACCCGAGCGTCACCCCGCATGACAGCCCCCTCTCCCCGGCCGAGAAGCAAGCCAAACCTCCCGTCTTCCACAACCGGGGACGCGCGCAATCAGAATCGGTGAAAAAAACGGGTTTGAACGCTGAAAATCCGGAGATGTTTACCTGTTAGAGTAGCTGCACTCCACAGGGCGCCGCCATCTTGAACACCGCACAACCCATCCCTCCGCCGTGTTCCTCCGCCGTGTGACCGAAACTAATCCCCCGCGCTCGTGTCCGCGGGAGTTTAACGGCGCGCGGGCACGTCGGCCGCGGGCGGAAGTTGCTTATGGGGCAGAAAAGCGCGGGGGCTGCGGGTGCGGGGTCGCGTCAGGACTCCGCATGGCCTGCAGCGACGCGCCCGGGTTGTTTTTCTGCTTTTGGTGGAAGGGTGAAGAGGGTAATGCGGTTTCGCGTGACCCACATGTGAACGGCGCACGCGCAAATTAATGTTTCTAATCAGGTAGAGGCGCGTGCGTAATCATATACAATAATTATGACATTGATCAGAAACTAGTGTCATCTGGGCCCTTTAATTCACAAATTTTTATTAGGATTTATTATAATAGGACGTATTATATTTTAGTTAAATATAAAAAGTGATAATATTTAACTAAAGTAATGCGATCAGACGTCCCTATTTAGTCTATTGAGTCCAGATTGAGTCCAGATTGAACCAAGACCATTGATTTTCTCCAGTTTTATAGAAAAATTTCACAATTTTTCTATTTTTGACCAATCTGATCCTCACCAACA
>KN497077.1:3160-25993 GCA_000787155.1 Scartelaos histophorus | reverse complement strand
TTTTTCTGCTGCCCTTTTCCAACCAGGAATTAAAATGATCAAATTAGGAAAAGCAAGGCAAAATTTACAATTTAGATATAATGACCTAATATAATGACCACAAACATAGGCCTACACGAGACACAAATATATCTGAAGCTCAAATAAAGCAAAGCCTGAGTATCTGGAAGAGCTACAGTGAGGTCCACAATACTGCTGATGCTGTCTTTATGGTGCACCACATGAGATAAAGTGTCCCATTATTGCTCTTGTATTGTGTAGCATGAATGTGTCTGAGGCGCGGATTATTTCATATCTCTATTTATTCAACATGTCGCGTGAGCCTGTGCGTCCACTTCTAAACTGCTTGTTGCTTTCCCCCATGGGCTATGTATGTTGTAAATTGCAGACAAGAGAACGGGCATAGCATTTGTACTGAGCTTCATTGCATATGCAGTAGATCCCATATTCCCACCCCACAAAGGATATTAGAATTTATATAGCCTGCTGGGTACTGCATGCAGATTCTGGAATAGCACAAACAATGTTTCCAATAAAGAAACACCAATCTGGATTATTCATCACAATCCTGACAGATCGTCAAAGCGTAGAATTTTAATTTCCGAGCATTTCACAGATTACATCTCATGTTCAAAGTGAATATCAATTGAAATCATACAGTCACATATGTTCCCAGTACTGTCCTGACATAGCTCGCATGTATAATGTATCTTGAATGGCATAGCATAGAAAAAGGTTTCATCTGGACACTACCTTTGAAACCAATGAATATGCATTAACTACTCACGTCATGTATTTCTGCTGCGTTACTGTACTGTTTATATTCTAGCCCTCACAATTTGGCCCTGGACAAAATCTTTCAAATTCTTAAACTTGTTTTTTATATGTCAAATTCTGTGCCACAATAAAGAAGTCATAAGTGTTATATGACTGGGTTAAAGAGTGACACTCAGCACTATTCTTCCTTTGTAGACATACTTTTAAATAAGTTATCTCTGTCGTCGAGAAAGAAAAAAATCGGCAGGAACTTTGCTTCACTGTCCTTCAACAAGCTCTTATGCCATTAGCTTCCCATTTTATCTTTTGATAAGATGAACTTGAACTTGTCTCTCTAAGATCTCAGTGTCATTACTTTTATCTGTGCTAGAATGGTTACAGTTCGGAAAAATCACAATAATAAGATCCTCCACAAGATCATACTTAAAGGTTGAAAGTGCACTGTGTAACTTTTTTGCTATAACATTTCAAAGCAATAACATCCTCACGACAACATGCAGGTTTAATTCATTTGCATATTTGTAGTTTCAGTGAGTTTCATAATCTTGTTGTTGGATTTATTGTAGGTTAAAGAGATCTCAGAGATTTATCATGGCTTGAATTATTTGGATAAATTTCCATTCAGCTGACACCTTTTGCGAAGAAAAGAAAGACAGAACAAGTTGTACCAAATGTTCACAACCAGAAGAAGAAAATAAGAGAAACACAGGCAGATAAACAAAGGAGGGAAGATAAACCAGTGATCATCACGGCCACCTGTCTATTACTATTACTATTATTCTTACTAGTTCTCATAACGTAACGGCCATCTGTCTCCATAAGCCGAAAACTCACACATGATGCATTTATAGACCTTTTATTCAGACCATTTTTGAAAGATGCTGGCCACACTTAGTTTAAAGATTGTTTAAAGATACTGGCCACAATTAGTTTGCCTGGCAATGTCCAGAATGATATAACTTTATTTTATCTCTAGGGTCAAACATAACCATGCGCTCAGATTCATTTTCTTCTTTTCTTCTCTCTAGTCCATGTGAAATGAAGGAGCTCATTGGTTATCTATCATTTCGCAACAATATTGAATGTCTCTCACCTCAGATTAACAGTGTTTTGTTGAAATAGTTCAGACACATCCACTCCGGCAGCCCTAAAGAGCGCGTTTTGTGTCTACCACCAGTAAAATCAACAGATTAGACTGCGTTATAAGACAGTGATGACAAAGCAAAGCCACGGCACCCAGGGAGGATGAAAAGAGGGCCCGCTGGTGACGGAAAGGGAGGAAACTACTCAGCAAAAGGCAAATAGGGCTCACGAGGAGATCTGATGTGAAGCGCAGATAGAGGGGCTGTGCAGTCTAGTGCGTCTTATCCATGTTTGGAACAGCAGTCTCACTCAAGGCAATACCGACTGTGTTCCCATTCATCACACAGCATGGGAGCGCAGAAGGAACAGTGGAGTGACAACATGCTGAAGTTAATTCTACGTGATACTTGAGTGATAAACAACAAAGAACACCGGGTCATAAAGTATTCGTGGGAACACAGTATAAGAGATTTGTTAATTCTTTGATTTTGATAAGTGGTGCAGTGCTTGAGCTTCAGAGATCTTTTGAGAGAGAGAGAATCATAAGTAACTGCTAAACTATTATAAGAGGATGTCCTTATCTGGAACTAAAAGCTTAATTGCGTTATTGATGGATTGTACAAAGAATTTTACATCCACAAAACAGTTTATGATATATAGGCCTAACTTTTGTATTCAATTCAATTCAATTTCAATTCAATTTCTCTTTATTGTCACATGTGCATATACATACAAGATATACAGCACAGATGAAATTGCTGTCCTCTCCCACATTAGTGCAAACATTTAAAAAGATTTTTAAAAAAAGAAGAGAAAATGTGCAAATGGCAACAAAAACAAAGAAAAGTGCAAACCAAGAAAAAAAGAAAAGATATATTTCATTCAGATATAGACAAAACAAAACAGAAACATTCAAGTATAGACAAAGCAGAGATTACAGATGAAAGTGGGGTAGTGCTAATAGAAAAAAAATATATGTATAATAAATAAAACAGTTATTGATTGTCCATATAAAAAATATAGAGACATATGTGCCAAATATATGAAGTAACAGTTTTTTGATTGTCCATATAAGTGGAAAGTGAGGTAGTACGATATGTGATAAAGTCTGTATGTGCAGCATATAAATAATAATAGTATCCCTGTTGAAGATGGGACGTGGTATAGAATCCAAATGCAATGTTTAAGCCGTAAGATCAATGTTCTTTAGTGTATAGACCTATCATAGATTTGCGTTATCTCTTGAAGCATCCATAGGACCTCATCATTAGATAAGTCGTCACGAAGCGACAATTACAAAAAATGCCACAAACGGGGAAACCTTTAAGTCCAGCCTACACTTGATGAATAACCGCAGTCTCACAAACTGAAACATCAGCGCAGACGTCAGGCTTCGGAGCATATGACCAATGTTATGAGTCGACGCCGCGTCATGATGGATGCCGGTGGTTGTCCGTGCATGTTCATTGCCTTATTATCAGACCCTCTTAATCAATCAGAGCATAGGGAAAACATTTACCGGCCCTCGCGCATAAAGATCTATCACGAGCACTGAAAGCTGAGGCCCCATGCACGGAAAAGAAACGCTGCGTCGGTGTAAGATTGATGCGTTGGCATGTACAGTAAATAGGCTGACGGGCATCCGCTCAGACAGTTACATAATCAGGGCTTTTTATACAGACATGTGCCCCCTCCCCTCCCATTCCCCACCACACCCCACCCACCGGGCCGGCCCGCAGCCTCCGAGCACATAATGAAGAGCTTGTGGAGATGTCCATTGAGATCTATGACCGGGATCACGCACCGCACGGGCACAACCCCTCCCACCCGCGGTCACAATGCTGATAAAGCAATCCCGCTCTTTAAGGACAGACCCTGCAGTTGCATTCAGGGAACACCGAGTACTAAGAAATCGCATTACGGGCTATTTAAAAATGGAAACACTGGAGGATGGTGTTATCGAAAAAAGGTCTATCTGAGGCGCTTGTGTTCGTAGTGCGTGAAATGTTTTTGTTATAAGACAGCTGAAGCCACTCTCACATATCACAGCTATTTCACCATATTCATATTAACGAGAAGGCAAGTCAGGCTCTAATGGGCTGCACGTTTAGCCCGTGTGCAGTTTCTATGGCAGCTACAATTACCTGGCTTCTTGGCCTTTAATTTAATGTTGTGACAAATTGATCACACTTTTTTGACAATTTGTAAATATGTTTTGTGGTGTGATGATGGAAGTTATGATTTATGATAATTGCATGTTAATAGTGAAATATCCAGATGCAGTTTGGCTTATTTCCTAATGGTTTTCAGCTTCCTGTTATATGCCATATTTTTTTCTCTTAAAAAGATTTAGAATTTTGTATTAAATTGATAATTGCTATGGCAAATGTCCTAATTTTTCATCTTTCAGAAACCAGTGGGTAGGAAGTCTGAAAGTCCTTCATTACAGATTACAGATACATATAAGTAATTGTGACGTATATGACCTATATGGTGGTAATTTAACTAATTTCTCCTTACTTTTCCAATTGCCCCAGTCACCTGCATCACAGAAGCTAGACAGATATAAATATAAATTAGTTTTCCACGCATATTACATGTTAGAATAGATTTCCCATGATAGAGTGATTGGTGGAAAGAAAAAAAACCCCGAACAGATAGATCATTTGAACTGATGGATAACGAACACCAGGAGAGAGCACAAACAGAAATAGGAAAAAAATAAAGCATAAAAGATAGATGATGGTGAATCATTCCCCCGAGGCTCAGTTTGAGAATACTTTGATGGAGTTTGGATAAGACCGGTTTTGGGACTGCACTCCTCTAATGCACTCCTAAACAGTAACTCCGGTTTCAACGCACACAGAAACTTACGTGTGGTCTCTCCGTCGGCTCACAGTCAATCAGACCGTGCACGCCTGGGGGAATTAACTGGCCATCAGCAAGAAAAGATTGCCATCACTGTCCGGGGATTGTAAGATATGTTCGAGCCTCATCATCAAGACAATCTCATGAATAATTTCCATTAAGTTAAAACGGGACAGCTGTAAGATATGTGAAGTCTCTGCCTACACAATAAGGGATTAGGCGACATTTTTATGATGAGCTTAATATAACATAATACACAAATTAAACCATTAAGACAAAAGTAGATGGTTAAACAGCATTTTGTCATTGCACAACGCAGCAATCATCAAGAAAGGCACTTCATTTTAAAGATACTGCCTAAAATGTATGAATCTTCTATATCTGAATACATCCACCTTGCATCATAGATCATCACATTTCCTGAGATTTTATAACAAAAATAAAATGGTGAGGTTTTGTTTGAGGCAGTGCTAAATCGCGGTTGTTATCTCGACAGTGCATCTCCTAAACAGACTCGCGTGTACCAAACAGAACCACCGCAGGCTTAGACTTTTATCTGCTCTCCTGTCACCTCCTCAGCTTTACAACTCAACTCTGCCTTTTCACTTCAAAACCCGCTATGACATTGCGCTGTTTATGCTTTTAATACTGTAATACATGCAGTCATATATAGAACATTTTATAAGACTACTTAGGGGAACAATAGTTTAAACATGCATTAAACATGAGACTTATAATTTGGTCTCTCAAGACTCTGGTTCCCCAACTTCAATGATATAGTAATTTTATAATTCATTTACATTCATTTCATATAATATTATACTCTGAGGCTTACATGTCCTTAGAGATAAAGCGCAGGACAATTTGTATGAATATTGGTCCTTAGTGAACTTTAAGTAAGCTTCCCTTGGTAATGTGATCATAAGCCTGGCCCAATAGTGTCAATCTATAGCTGTGTTATTATAATGTAAATATTAATGACTTCACAGTACAAAGTAGATTCATTTTAGGACTATATAGGCAAACTTGACAATATAGCAAGATTCTAACTATAAGGAAAAACTAGAAATTCTAGTAATTCATTTAACAAAAATGATAAATTACTGAACAAATGCTTAATATCACCCTAATGTAGTAAGCAGTGGTCGTCTGTTGAAAGATGTGATACAGATTCCACATTCTATGCTTATTTACTGTTCTACACATGTATTTTTCAGCAGACATGGCAATGGTGCATGAGACTGGAGCCAGACGCCGAACTCTCCTCCGCCCAGAGAGCCTCGCT
Source organism: Scartelaos histophorus (assembly GCA_000787155.1). Classification (NCBI taxonomy): domain Eukaryota; kingdom Metazoa; phylum Chordata; class Actinopteri; order Gobiiformes; family Gobiidae; genus Scartelaos; species Scartelaos histophorus. Next base: position 19,980 of record KN497077.1, on the reverse strand, counting down.
GGTGCTACAGTAAACAGACAGTCCCAGAATATGTCAGAGCTTTGCATTCACAACGCTTAAGGACTTCTCCACTGTTTCTGTAAGTACTAACGCACTTTCAGTATGTCGTCATGGAACATTTAATGACAACATCATTTTAAAAGTTTAATTGTGGTGTCGTTTTCTGTGTCAATAGCACATAACTCGAGTCAGTTATTTTGCATTTTATAAACTGGTACTGACCCTTGAGTGCCTTTGGCTATGGTAAAAGATCATCTGTTGAATCTAAACCAAAACCAGACTTGGTTCACTTATTATCTAAAAGTGGTGCCCCTGACTCGTAATGTTAACCTGCTTCACACAAGGTAAGTTCTTGTCATGGTATGCAGACTCTTTTGCAACAAAGATAAGCATCCACCAGATACAATTTGCAAAGTCACATGTTGACAGTCTAGTGTATATTCTGCAGCTAAGTGCCACTTGAATGTTTAGTTTACTCTGTTTCACCCCAACAGTCCTCTGCTCTTGGCATTGTGGCCAGTCTGTAAAGTTTACAGTAGCCGTCTACTCTCGGGCACAGTCTCTATTGCACTGTCAGTTCTGTATATATTTGTTTTGATGAAGCATGATCGGGTAAAGCGCCTCATCTGACTTTTATATTTGACAAGAACATGTTCCAGAGACTGTTTCCAAAAGCTCTCATATCAGGTGTTACACAGGCATGCCACCAAATAGAGACATGAGTGACGACGTGTAGCTCTGTGTACAAGCACTTTAAATCAACAGGCGCAGTACTCACACTGGGGACGTGAGCACACTCTATCAGCTGCTATGGCACCTACACACACCACAGTCTGATGATGGTCTATGAGTTCAAAAGTCCTCCTCTTCATCACAGCCCTGCTGCCCACAGGCACATCTCAGATGGAGAGGTAACAAGAATCAGTAATGTTGTGGATGTATGACTCAGTGTGTAAGGATGTTTCTCTATGGACAATAATCATAACTGCAATAAATAAACATATGTGCCCCATGTTTGTACTTCTAATATAGTCACCACCACTACGTAATGTCACAAATATACATATTTATATACATATTTGAATTTCATAATTCTAATGTAAAATACTACTAATAAAATAATAGTATAGATAATTACATTAAAATTAACAAAACATTTGACACATGTATTCAATTTGTAAAGCTGATCTAATGTCAGGAAATATCAAAACACCAGCTTACCCTTAGCGATCTGTCACATTCACTACCATATTGTCAAAAAGCCAACTCCAGTTTTTGGAGGATGGAAGACTTCTCCCTAATTAGGAAGCTCCGGCTTGACCGCACGGCCCCACGTTTACCCCAGCCGGCTCCATTTATCAGGGCCAGACAAGCTTACACTGATAGGCACTCACAGGAGTGCTCCTGCCCACATACCCTCTCATAAGTTAGCAGCTAATACATATGCATTGCAGGGCCAAACACTATCCATTAACTGCAATGGGAGCCTGCGAGTGGTGCTTGGAAGTGTCAAATATGCATGAGGGAATGGAGGTCTATGTCTGATAATCCTCCAGGCAATTAACGCTATCGCTTCCTGCATGGGCCAAGCACCTCGATGCATGTATCAAGCTGCTATCCAGGGCTGTTTAATTTTTAAGCAGACTAAAGCTAAATTTACAAGTGCATTGACTAGAGGCTGATTTTTATACAAAATAGATTGAAGGCATCTGCAAGCTGGTGGTAGAGCATATATTGTTCCACAATGTTTCTGAGGACAAAACCCAATCACTATGGCAACCTTAGCAAAGATAAGCCTAAAGAAATTAAGTGGATAACAATAACACAAATAGCAATAATATATATGCATGTGTGTGTGTGTGTGTCTGTATAAAATCTTCAAATTATGAAGTGCATTAAATGCTCAGTTCAGTTTTGCTCGTCTCTGCTGATATTTGGAGCCTGCAGTCGGTTATTGATGAAATTGTTGCGACTTGTGTGAGAGAGGGCTGTGGCGGGGCTGGTATTCAGAGGTGTGTGCCATTGTTGAGGAAGCAAATATTGATTGCACTTAAAGTGACAAGATTGAGGAGACCTATTTTGACACGTTGTCCCTACTGCAGCCAATAGACGAAGTATGGACCTGCCAAGTGGTGTGCATTGATTTCTACATGAATCATGTGTACAGTTTAAAAAATATGTCCACCATTTTTATGGCACTGTCGTAATGTATAGATGGACACTTTTGTTGACATAAGACGACAAGTTAATGCCACAGAATTTCATATAAATGCTGCATGTAAACTTGATAGAAAGCCTGTGCTCTTCTAAGGCAGGTTGACTGGCACTTGAGAAATCAGGTGCTACATGGAGGATTTCTTTGTGCATAATTCAGCAGCCAGGCATGAAACCGATATAGCCTCTCAGGGTGTTATGATCATCCATCAGGCGAAATTGCTTTGTTCTAATGTTTGGTTGTCAACGTGAAATAACAAATGTAGCAGCACACAACAATACATGATTACAGGGTAATAATGGCCCAGGGTCAGGGGAATGTGACCTCATTGAGAGAACCTTGTTGAAGGGAGCAAGTGAAAGACTGCTGGCTTTTCTGTAGGGTCAATGGGGACATACGCATGGTACCACCAAATGACCAACATTGTGTCTGTGGTGACAGCCACTGTTTCCAACTGTAATCCTGTATCTGCTGCTATAGAATTATATTTTTACATTTTTATGAATGATCAGATTGTTGAGGTGACAGCTGACCTCCTTTTAATCCATTCAGATCACAGTTTACGTGCAGTTGGTGTTTTTATGATAAATGGATAATTTTGAGTATTAAATTGTAATAGTTTCTCTTGCTAAAACACAAATAAGCAATTTGTCTGTTTCTCCATTGTGAGATATAAAAGGCTGTGATTTTGAATGTTTTATGCTTTTGTACTTTTTGTGTCAGAGCACTGTTTTCTGATTACCTGTATCTTTATGTTCTATAAGAAATCATACTCACCATGGAGGAATTGCTGTAACAAAACATGCTTCACTCTTATCTCCCTCTGACCATGGTGACACAAAAACACACTGTGGCAATTGTAGAATTGCCATTCAAGCCCCCACATTTGCTCTGATTGATATTGCATAAATCCATCACTATAATCTTTCAGGAAATTGCACGGGTGTTTCAGGAGGGCTAATGGAGATATGGGGGACTCTTAGAGGCTGCACAGTAGGAACAATGAGACCAAAAATTGTGTCAGGCAAAGGCATCACACTAAACAAAGAAATGGTCACATAATAACAAATAATGCAGTAACTGGATTAAGAGAAAACAAAACATGTGCTTTGCTTCAGTGGTTTTTCATTCGACTTTGTAGTTCCACCATGTTACCTACATGTGGAATAAAAGGCAGTGGACATTACACTGATCACATTCTATACTATACTATTGTTCTATGAAATATGGTGAGAAACTATGTATCATGTTTATCCTGAAGAAAAACATGTTTTTGAAATATATACATCTTAGTACTGAGAGGATTTAAAGAGAAAACAACAGCAAAGCTGAGAGCAGAACCAGCATTTCTTTCAATAACTTTCCTGTCTTCCAATGCATCAAATACTTCTGAATCATGAATGGAGTTTGGATTCTTCTTAATGTGTCAAAACATGTCTCTGTATGTGTCTGAAAGGGAATCAAGTGTAAAATGTGATGTTATTGTTCCTTGTCATAAAAGATTTAGAGGACATTTGAATGCATGCTCTCTGGGAGAGTTGAACACTTGATGTGTTTTTCATGTAATTTTAATTTTTGATAGGATAGTCAACTGATAATCTCACTCCCGTTCACAATTTAACAGCCATTCAAAGATGATTCTGATTTTGAGACTGTATTAAATAGTTCCTTCCATACATGACTTTGAGGTGTTCAGCTGCAACATGGCTGAGAGCTGTATTCTTAATTGATTAGTTAGATGTGACAAGCGAGTGCATGTAGCCTAGGGTAACTGTAAATGCACTGGAAACTACAAGTATAGTGCACATTGACAAGCAAATATATTCCAGCACGACCTTCTTACACTGTTAAACCTTCAATGTGGTAGATGTAATAACTAATAAGTTGAGAGCTGTACTTCATACAACAGAGATTACACATGGTGGTGTTATATCTATACAATATACTAATACTTTATAATTCTTGTAACTGCTCACTGATTCAGTTACTAGTCAGCTGGGATTATTGTTACTGCACTAATATGCCGTATGCTACTTGCACAGGTGTAGCATATGTTCTGCACCTGCCTATAATGAAGATCGGACCCTGCAGTGGATCGCTCCGTGATTGGTTGTATTTAATTAGCTTTTAAATGTCAACATATGAAGCGCGACTTTTCACCATTAAGAATTTTCTATTGTCACAGACAATTAATGATACGGAATAAGCCAAAAAGACAGGGGTCAAGAACAGCAGCTTGATGTCTTCCATTTCCTGACCTCCATTTTATTACCCAACATGCATTATAACACAGGCATTGGATACATGTAACCTGGCAACCACCAATTAAAGCCACATATCCTTCAAACAGGAGGCTTATTGCTTAATCAAAGCTTGGAGAATAATGAGCCAAAGTAAACAGTAATTACTCGAAGCAGGTCATTGATTACAGTTCTGTCTTTTGACTAGTCCTGTGGGAATGCGCTGGGGACATTTCTAAATATCAGTTTGATAGCCACATGTGATTCCAAGAATAAAATCATAATATGGCTGAGCATGCATTAATGGTTATTTACAGCCGAATGTTTATAGATTTATGTCATGCTCTCATTATTTAACCAGAAACCAAATACAGTGCCTGTCTGTCTATACGTTAATGGGCTGCCCTAAACATTGAATTATGCATGACTTAAAGATCTATATAGTGGAATTGTGACTGCCAAGCATGCTGGCAACACATCAAAAGATCAGTGTTGAAAAAAATAAATGATTAGTTAGTCACATGTCATTTATATATGGAAAGAAGTGCAGCATTAGTGAGGGAATCCATCACAGCACTGTGTTTAGCTGATGGTTGGAAATTAGGTCATAATTCAATGCTATTCTTTTCCTGAAGTATTGTTCTGTCAGTGATGGGAAGAATACTCTGAACATGTATTTAGTTACCGAATACTGAATACCTGCAGTAAAATATATGTTGAAATGTATTTTGATACATGGACCAATCAAAGCACTTGAATACTTTGAATACTTTTTCACATTGTTGGATTTAAATTATATTATCAAAACACTAGATAAGATTAAATGTTATTTGCAATTGGTGGTCTGTTATGCATTTATTTATCGCTGATCAGAGAAGATAAAATGACTCTTGCTTGTGTTTATCGTGCAGTTTGAAGCCTAAACAGAGTGATCATGTACCGCCATAAAGTAACTGTATTCTTAGTGCCACTAAATGAAAAAGTAACTAGAACTACAGTTACTTAAAATGAGTATTTAGAATGAATATGCTGGGTACATGTGTGTGATCGTGCATGTATTCAACACTGTGTACTGTGAGGTACATGAAAATACACAGGATGAAACAAACAAAACAAAAACTACAAAAAGAAGTGATTTTTTGTGATTTATTATACTGTTTTCGTGTGGGGTTTTTTCTTATGCAGAACATTACAAGCTTGGGTGTTGGGTCAAGAAAACAATTAACTAAGTTTCAAGCTGATTAAAGAAAAAAAAAAAAACTTTGACCGAACCGAATGCTTATAGTGTACTTTAGTTTATATGATGTTGTTACAGAGCTGCTAGTGGCCACATGCGATGGCTTAGATCACACGATTCTCATCTCTCTGTGTCATAATGTGGAGCTTCGTCCTCAAACAGTTGCCTTCTAAATCATGAACAGATGCTCTTCAATTATGCTAAATGTTTTCATCTACGTAGTTCCTCTCTTCTCTTGAGGTGTACGGCAGGTCTCTGTTGTCACGTTTTTTTTTTCCTGACTTAAAAAGCACTGTACTGGATTTTTGCTTTCTTAAAAATATGAAAAATAGAACTAGTTCATTTTAAACAATTTGCAGTGATACAATGGTATTTCTCACTCACCTAATGCATTCTGAGTCAAGCATCCTAATTATGCACCTAATTATGAGTTTACAAGTGTTTTTCATATCGCTCAGAGACCAGAGTGGAGTTTTGCCTGTTACGATAAGGCTAACAACTAGCATGCTTCCACACGCTTCCTGATTCTCGGGACAGTAGAACATTTTATAATTAGATGGAAACAGTCCACAGGTGACTTATTTTGACCTTAAGAGCTGCTTATACAATATGCATGTCTGGACTGGAGCAATATGTACTGGAAAATGAATCAGGTAAAAAAAACCTCTAAGTTCTTGTTGTTTATTTTCTTGGCCATCAGTTCCAGGTCTTGCCCTGGACCCTACCAGTATTACCTCTTGTTTTTCACTGCTTTTCAATTTTTTTGCCCAAAATGTCAGAGCACCCGTCTCACAGAACTGCAGGCTACAACAAAACTTTTAACTTTCAAATCTGGAGTTTTATTCAAACTGACTTTTGACACAAAGTTAGTTTTGTATTTTATTATTTATTTATTTATATACTTTTAGTTTTTATTGCCCCACGTAAAACACACTTTTGTACATTATGGATTAGACTGTTGTCAATTAGTATTTTCCAATTCTTAAAACCCAAACAAAAATGGCCTGACACATCTGGATCAGTGCATCTATAGTAATTTATATTCTAAATATGTCTTTTCTTACTAATGGAACCACCTATCGCACTCTAAGTGTTGTGTGTGTATCTCTCCCCATGTCTGAAAGAATGAACTGTCTTCTGTGATCGAGATAATAAACCTAATTTAAGAGATAACTAAACTAATTAACCCATTGTCAGGAGAATACTCAGTTTGCTATCTTACTGAGATTAAGTTGTGATCTTAAAACCATGGTGGTTTATCCATCTTAAACCTGTTTACATGTCTCCTATTGCAGATAGCGCTAAATAAACAGCATGAGTGCCATGATTCAGAGCTGAATATACTTCAGTGGCAGTAAAAGAGAGTGAAGGGTAGCACAAGTGTTTACAAGCGACAGGTTTACAACGCTAATGCAGGAAGAAATATAAGTTGGGTTATATAGGACATGAGATCACATGTATTACAGGATCACTCCAGTGCATAATTCAACCTCTGCTACAACAATATTTGTAAACAATCTGCAAGGGGAAGTAATATTTCATGTTTTAATGTGCATTTTTCTAGTGGTATTTTGAAGTAGTATTTTGTTGTGTTTCTTTGTTTAGTATTAGGACCATCTGCATAAAGTAGCTTTTGATCATTCATGCAAATTAGATATATTCATAAAATAACAGAGAAAACATTACATCAATAACATTATAATATTACCACTTACAGGCATTTGCTCCAAAAGCAACATTTGCATACATGTCATGATCAGTCAGTGAAAGCCAAACACAATTTTCTGGGCGACTTTCTACTCCTTATGATGGCAGTTGCTCTAGACAGAGATGGGGAATCTAACTATTGTAGTACTGCTACTGTTATTATCAATTTGATTCAGTTCAATTCAAAACGTTTATTGTCAGATTCCCATATGAAAAATGTAAATTATGTTCTCACTCTCAAGTTAAATCATAATAATAAAATAAAAGGAAAAGTCCAGAGGAGACAGCCTGGTGGTTAGAGAAAGTTTATCCTCTTAACAACCTGGAGGATGAAGCTGTTTGTGAGTCTGGTGGGCATGGAGGCTCCTGGACCTTCTTCTTGAGAGCAGCAGGAGGCTGAACAGATTGTGTGGGGGGTGACTTGCATCATACACAATTGTGTTCGCTTTGGGGTGAAGTGGGCGATGTGTCTTGCAAGGAGGGGAGTGGTGCACCAATGATCTTCTTGGCTGTGTTCACTCTCTGCTGCAGGGTTCTCCTGTCATGGTCAGTACAGCTTCCGCTCCATGCAGTGATGCAGCTGGAAAGGATGCTCTCAATGGTTCTTTTTGTAAAATGTGGTCATGTAGGGTGGTGAAGCACTTGCCCATTTGAGTTTCCAAAGGAAGTACTGGTGCTGCTGGGCTTTCTTTACCAGTGATACATTGTTGGTCTCTCCAGAGCAGCATCATCGATGGTTAGTGGTGGGTCTTGGGCATGGCCTCTCTGGAAGTCGACAACAATCGCCTTAGTCTTGCTGACATTCAGTTGGTGGTTGTTGTCTCTGCACCATGTGGTTAGAAGGTCTACCTCTTTCCTTTCGTGAGTCTCATGGCCCTTGATGCGACCCACCAAAGTTGTGTTGTCCGTGAACTTCACGAGGTGTCTGGTGCTGTAGGTTGTTGTGCAGTCGTGTGTCAGCAGCATGAAGAGCAGAGGACTGAACATACAGCCTTGGGGAGCACCTGTGCTCAGAGGGACGTGTTGTCATGTACATGTACTGCTTGTAGAGGAAGTCAAGCAACCACTTGCTGATGGAGGTGCCCAGACCCAGTTTGTCAAGTTTGCCAATGAGTTGTTTTGATATTATGGTGGTGAATGCTGAACTGAAATCTATGAACAACCTTCTTGCATATGAGTCTTTATTGTTCAGATGTCTGTGCAATCCTTCAGCACATGACCTGGGATTTTTCCTGGACCTACTGCCTTGCCCATTTGAGTTTCCAAAGGAAGTACTGGTGCTGCTGGGCTTTCTTTACCAGTGATACATTGTTGGTCTCTCCAGAGCAGCATCATCGATGGTTAGTGGTGGGTCTTGGGCATGGCCTCTCTGGAAGTCGACAACAATCGCCTTAGTCTTGCTGACATTCAGTTGGTGGTTGTTGTCTCTGCACCATGTGGTTAGAAGGTCTACCTCTTTCCTTTCGTGAGTCTCATGGCCCTTGATGCGACCCACCAAAGTTGTGTTGTCCGTGAACTTCACGAGGTGTCTGGTGCTGTAGGTTGTTGTGCAGTCGCGTGTCAGCAGCATGAAGAGCAGAGGACTGAACATACAGCCTTGGGGAGCACCTGTGCTCAGAGGGACGTGTTGTCATGTACATGTACTGCTTGTAGAGGAAGTCAAGCAACCACTTGCTGATGGAGGTGCCCAGACCCAGTTTGTCAAGTTTGCCAATGAGTTGTTTTGATATTATGGTGGTGAATGCTGAACTGAAATCTATGAACAACCTTCTTGCATATGAGTCTTTATTGTTCAGATGTCTGTGCAATCCTTCAGCACATGACCTGGGATTTTTCCTGGACCTACTGCTTTGCATGGGTTGATGGTGGTGAGTGTCCTCTTCACGCTGGCGGCAGACAGGCATAGAGTTGTGGGGAGGGGGTGTGGTTTTCTGTGGGTGAGTGTTGTTTGTGCTTCAAAGTGTGCAAAGAAGCAGTTCAGAGCATTGAGCAGAGAGGTGTTGCCCTTGCAGCTCTGTGGCATGGGCTTGTAGTCTATGATGCTGAATGCCCTGCCATAGGCTCTTTGCATCACTGCTGTCTTTGAAGTGAAAGATTATCTTCGTTATGTACTCCTTTTTTGCTTTTCTAATACCCCAGGAAAGATCAGCTTCATCCCCAGCTCTGAAGGCTTTGTCTCTGGCTCTCAGCAGCCTGTGTACGTCCTCTGTCATCCATGACGTCTGGTTAGCCCGAGTGACGATCCTTTTTGTGGGAGTCACATCGTCAATGCATTTGGTTAAAGAGCAATGTTGAAAGGAAATATTTGTGTAAGATGTGTCTTGATTATAGAACTTAAAGCAGGTTTTCGGAGTGTTTTATGATTCAGAGGTGAAGTGCCAGCTCTTTGCATTATATTACACAAGTGGAATGAGATTGAAAGAAGTGTGAAAAAGTTATTCTAGAGTGTTGAAAGGTGGTTCTGCTTCAGATGTAAAGTGAATAGAATTGAGCTGAAAGTACTACTCTCTATGACTGCCACTGAATTAACAAACCGATGTGTTCCAAGGTCCCATCTGGCCCTTAATGTTTCTTTATCCAGCTTTTCATGCACCTAAGTAGACAAAGTTCAGAGAAAAGGTTTATTATCGACTATAAGTACTTTTTGTAGCATGACTGAATATCTCACATTATACACACATGGCTAGCAGTTTATCACATTTACACCAGTGTTTCGACCAGGGAGACCTCCCAATGGACCAAGAGATGTTCAACCTTTCTGGCGTATGGCTCTTCATTCAGTACATCAATAGTACTCAGTAAAAAACACAGAACTAAGTGGTCAGTGGGGAGTCTGAGAGAGGAGACATAGAGTAGCTTTCTCTTCTGTACTATTGTGCTTTTAATAATAGTATTGACTATTTTACTGCCTTAAACCATTGGCGCAGCTACACTAAAGTTCACAATCAATAATAACACACCAAATATGACACGCTAGGCTAGCAGTAGTAGACCAATTTATTGAAAAGTTGGTTGTTTAATCTCCACTTTCTGACGTGCATGCTGGCATTGCGTCCTCGAGCAAGACAATTCAGCTGAAGTAAAATGTGGTTTGTATTCCCTCTCATACTCCCTGGGCAGGACAGTGACCGGATATGGGCAGCTCCAAAGGCCACATGTCTCTTTGTGAATGTGAGGTGTCAGCATTTGATTAATGCCCGACATCATTGTGCGTTCGGACTTGGGCAGGCTGATAAACTGGGAGAAATTGCTGATGGATGGCCACTTTCTTTCAGAGATAAGGCTCATTTCTCTCTTCAGAATATATATAGGCAATAGCAGAAGCCCTGGTTTCTATTACAACATTAAAGACCTTGTATCGCATTGGGACGGTATAAACTGTTGGTTCAATAATATAGCCTCAACTGACAGGGAACTCAAAAGGACCGTTCTCAGCTCCATCACACTTTTAGTCGGTATAATATCACTGCATTTTTTAAGTGTAGCTTTTTGGTGATGATAAAGCAGCTTGAGAAATCTTTCCTTTTCACTTAAGCCAATACAATTTACTATGGTTGCCAACGTAAAACATAAATAGTATAAATAATAAAGTTTGGATTAGTTTAGTTTACATTTTTGCTCGTGACAAACTTCATTTTGTCTGTGAAAAGTACCATACAACAATATTACTTACTTACATTGCTGGAAGCGTGGTTTAGCACTCATATCGTTTTGTTAGCTTGTTTTTACAGTTGGATGAATGTCCAAAGAAGACGCTTCAGTTGGTACAGTGTTTTTCCACGAATCCCTGTCTCAATATAAATATCTGACCACTTGGTTGAGTGGTCAGATCCACTGACTCACAGGTTGGCAATGCAATTTGAGCTCCCACAGATGAATGCTATCGTTGTGTCCTCGGGCAAGACTTTTAAAACACCTTGCCCCCAATGTTTTTGTACACTGTTGTACACTGTTCAAGGTGGAATAGCACAATAGACAACTGTGATTCTCTATCTTGTGGTATATGTGACAGTTGGATGATTTTGAGGGAGGAATTGAGAAGAGACTACGCTACTGAAAAGAAAGACACACACACAGTGCAGCAGGATATTCTCACCTTCTCCATAAAGCACAACTTCAACCTGTCTCATGCATTTAAAACTTACAACAAAAACACAATGTGAAACATATTGTGGATTATTTGTACTTTGTATTCCATAATGCATGTGAACTCCAGCTGTGGATGCAGATGTTTCCTTGCCTCCAGTGTAACGCCCGTGACTTACACTCATTCCATTCATCTATTGCAGCTACATAAGTTTTCCGAACCAAACAAGTGGCAGAATCCTGAGTTCTTACCAGCAACATGGAAGAATGCCAGCGCAGAACAGGTGATGGCTCATTTAGGTGCCAGGCCCGTGTGCAGAGCCAGTCCTTCAGGTGCCATATGGGCCCATCAAAGATTCATAGCCCTGTTTAAATCGGTGTCTTGGTCATAATCTAAAACACATGGAAGTTTCTAATTTGGCCAGCGTTTTTCTTGACATAGGCGCACCACATATCACAGCTGTCAATTCAGAGTAAAAGCAAATCAATACTTGAGATGGATGATGATTAAGACATACTGGGAAAAGTGACTGATAATCAATTACTAATGGTGATCGGGGCGGGGACTTGCAGTGCTTGGAGTAAATAAATACATCAAATGCTAGCACTCTGACTTGCTTTTGCTGATATAACAAATAATTCTGCTCTTGCAAAACACTGCCAATTAATCACGATATAATGACAAAAAATTAGAAAGAAAATCATTGCTTATCATCGCCATTGCAGTCATTGTGTTACTTTGTCAAAGAGGTTCTCTAAAGGGGCCTGGGATGAAAAGCAATCATTTGTGAATTTAAAAAAAAAAAAAAAAAGATTGCTTTTTTCCAGAATGTTCCACAGTATAGTATTAAACTGATCTATCTCTATGGAGACAAGCAAATAACTTCACTAAGCAACGGTACAGGTCAGATCTGTGATAAGATTTGGCTCACTGTAGAATAGAGAATTTTTGAGCAGAAAAAAACACCTCTAATGAAATAAATGTTATAAAATAAATAAATGCAGAATTTAGTAGATTTAGCCTGTGGGCAGCCACTTAGGGAGATTTACAAAGTCCTTCAGGTGTCTGCCATTGATTCAGGGTAATTCTCAGGGGAGTGGGGCAAATGAAATGTCAACTGGTATGTGACATGTGATGAAAATGAATGGAGGCCCACATGGGGAAAAAGACAGCTATAGAGCGTTAAAGTAACTGTGAGAGCCAGGACACTTGTCATTTTTAGAGAGACAGGAGCTCACTCATTTTAGTAACACTGGCACCTTCACTCCCGCTGTAGGACTGTAGGATCTTATCGCAGAAACTGCAAACATTTAGTCCTACATTTTGTCCAGTATCCATCTACCCTCAAAATCTCATGGTGCCTTAACATTTTAGCTGGATAGAACTAGAAATCTTCTAGATATTTTTACAAGAATAAAATCAAAATATCTGAATAAAAAATGGTAATGGTATTAGAAGCACTGGAATACAAAGTAGTAAATGAGCAATATTAGTTGATGGAGCAATATTAGTTGATGGAGATTTTTAAGAGTCTTTTTTATGATTTCAGATGATTAACAATATCTGTGTAAATTGATGCTGCCTCTTCTCATCCCATTGTGACTGAGTGACAGATCTGGTTAGGCTTACAAAGTTTACACTTGTTAATCTCTGCCTAATACAGCCTGCACATTCTCTTACTGTAATTAAGGCTCATGTTTACATAGTTAATTTTGGCATCCCAATAATGACATTAAGTCATCCCACAGCATCCTTTAGCTCACAAGTATGCACTGTCAAAAATACACAGTGCACTTCAATTTGTTGTTCAAGTTCTTGGATAGTTCAGTAGTTCTGACCAATTTACGAGCTTATCAAGCAAATGTTAAAATACAAGTTCAATGGAACTGATTGAATGATTGGCTTAGCTTTGCTGTCCTAGTGAGAGCGGTGCAGCATCCATTATTTGTTAAATTTGCCCTAAATTTACATGAAAAATAATCTAAACCTTCTCTTTAAATGTAAGAAGAAAGAAGAGCTCCCCACTGAGCGCCCTGGATGGGGGAAACTGTCACTCCTCTGGATCACTGAATGACAATATGACACGCTTTAATATCTGTTAGGTTGTTACATTGGTATCAGAGGCTGTATGTGCCAAACTCAAACTGGAGATTATGTGCTGTGCACCATAATTGAATGCCAACATCTTGAGATGTGCACTGTTCTGTGATTGACCACTGCTGGATAAAGCCCACAGTGAACAGACTCCTGTCACCTCTACATTTTCTGTACATTTTCTGTTTTCACACTATTTGTCAATACACACCTTAAGAAAAAAGGTGTCTTGAATATTGAATATTAATTTAATCTATGGATTTCATTTTAATTAGCACAGATGTCTGACATACTGTAACTCCCCTTCCTTATTAGAGGGTCCACTTGGTTGATTTTTGGCACATATGAGTGCACATATGGCCTCTAGATAGACAGAATAAAACTAGATCATGCTCTTGAATGCATCTATTTGCACAACTGACTCTAAATAGCTGCTAATTTTGCACTATAAATCAGCATGGCCATGCTTGCACAGTTCTTCAGTCACAAAGGCGGAGTGCTTAGCCCTGATCAGAACTCTGGAGTTCTCTGGAGTCCAGCGGCGCCACTCCAGCTGGACACTGGCCTGGTGCTGCTGTACTTCCTGCCGTCACAGGCACACGGCGCTTAGCAGTGTTTTATCACGCCCAGTGTGCAGTGGAAGAGAGACAGCATGAGGCCTGCAGATTAAAACCACTCAGGACTCTGCCACAAAGAACTTTCTCTGATAATATCTTGGACAAAACATAAGGATGTAACCACAGTGAATTTATATGCTGGATCAGTTACCTTTTCTGTGAAAAAGATAGCAAATGATACTGACTGATTTACTTTTCAAATATACAGTTAGGCCTAGAAATATTTGGACAGTGACACAAGTTTTGTTATTTTAGTTGTTTACGAAAACTTATTCAGGATACAATTATATAATCAATATGTGCTTAAAGCGCAGACTCTCAGCTGTAATTTGAGAGTATTCACACCCAAATTGGAGGGTTTAGGAATTGCAAAAAAAATAAAAATAAAATAAAATAAATAATAAATAAACAGGGCTGCATGGGCTCTTCCCTTGTTAACCTGTCATCAATGAAGCAAAGGTCTAGAGTTGATTCCAGGTGTGGCGTTTGCATTTGGAAGCTTCTGCTGTGAACACACAACATGTGGTTAAAGGAGCTCTCAGAGGAGGTAAAACAGACCATGTTAGGAGTGACTGAATCAACAGTTTGGTACATTCTGAGAAAAGAAGAGTGCACTGGTGAGCTTGGGAAGGCTAAAAGGCCTCGAGGTCCATGGAAGAGAACAGTGGTGGATGATCACAGAATCCTTTCCATGGTGAAGAAAAACCCCTTCACAACAACCACTCAAGTGAAGAACACTCTCCAGGGAGTAGATATATCAGTATCTACCATGAAGAGAAGACTTTATGAGAGTAAATACAAAGGATTCAATACAAAGTGCAAATCATTAAAATAGGAAGGCCAGAATTGACTTTGCCAAAAAACACCTCAAGAAGCCCATTTCTGGAACAGCATTCTTTGGATCAACCTGTACCAAAATGAAGGGAAGAAGAAAGCTTGGAAAACAATTGGAACATCTCAGGATCCAAAGCTTCACATCTTCTGTACAACATGGTGGAGGCAGTGTGATGCAGGACTTCCAATGCCACTGGACAACTGTGTTTATTGATGATGTGACAAAAGGCAAAAGCACCCGGATGAATTCTGAAGTGTATAGGGATAAACTTTCTGCTCAGATTCAGCTAAATGCAGCAAAGTTGGACAGCGCTTCACACTACAGATGGGCAATGATATAGTGAAAAAACAACCCAGGAGTTCTTAATAGCAAAGAAGTGCAATATTCTGCAGTGGCCAGAGTCAGTCACCAGATCTCAACCCAATTGAGAATTTCACTTGCTCAAGACAAAACTTAAGGCAGAAAGATGCACAATTAGGCAACAACTGAAGACAGCTGCAGTAAAGGCAAAACATCATAAAAGAGGAAACCCAGTGTTTGGTGATGTCCAGGGGCTCCAGACTTCAGGCAGTCATTACCTGCAAAGGATTCTCAACAAAATATTGAAAAGTAACATTTTACTAAGGGTTATGTCAATATCTCCAATTACTTCTGAGCCCCTGAAATGAGGATTGTTAGGATAGAAATGGCTACAACTCCTACATATTTAATCATATATTTTTGCCCAACCCCTTGAATTAAACCTTAAAATCTGCATGTCAGTTCTATTGTAGTTGTTTCCTTTCAAATCCAGTGGTGGTGCACTGAATTAAACCTTAAAATCTGCATGTCAGTTCTATTGTAGTTGTTTCCTTTCAAATCCAGTGTGGTGGTGCACAGAGCCCAAATCATGAAGATTGTGTCACTGTCCAAATATCTCTGGGCTTACTTGTAGTTACTACCACTGCTTGTATGTATTTTCAATTTCACTTCTTGAATGACTGGACCTTTAAACAATATTCTTCTTTACTGACTTTCACTGTTCACTTATATGACGTTCTCTGCGCCTCACCCTACACATCCAATACTTTACAATGACCTAGACAAATCTATCTGTACTTAGGTGAGTTCCTAAGACACATAAAGTGGTAATTCTTCCCTGTGGAGTGAAGACGTTACTCAACAGCCTTTAGAATAAGACCTGAGCGTTTGGTTTTAGCTCCTAACTCTTAAATCCTTCTCATGAGGGAGTAAACAGATCGATGCACTCACCTGAGAGATGGAGGCTCCTCAGCCCCTGAGCTTCACTGATCAGACACATTTCACAAAGCTCCTCTTTCAGCTGCACTAATGACTGTAATGGGCTGCAATGCTCTCTGAGACCCTTTATTACACTGATTAGGCCAACACCCTCAAATATAATCTGATTAGGAGATGGACACAGCTGAGCCGGAGACAGGCAAAGTACGAGGAGAGGAAGGGAACGCCTGATCCTGGAGCATCTGACAACTATATAACAAAGAACTACATCTTTATTATATCTTAAAACACAGGACAGTGGTAAATACTAGCTGGCTCAAGGGGAAACTGACTCAATATCCCACCAGAATGGGTTTTATTCTCCTGTAAACGAAATGTTAATTGAATTGGGGTCACGCAAAGTTGTAAATGTTTATAATTTCACCTTTATCCAGCTCATTTTACTATGTGTAGTTTTATTTACTGTAGCGTGTGTGTGTGTGTGTGTGTGTGTGTGTGTGTGTGTGTGTGTGTGTGTGTGTGTGTGTGTGTGTGTGTGTGTGTGTGTGT